>SZYC01003669.1:36562-48405 GCA_010883035.1 Poeciliopsis occidentalis
TGGAGATCGCAGAATACCGCCGCCTGCTGGACGGAGAGGGAGGCGGCAGGTGAGACATGTTCACCTGGAGGACATGTCTCCAGGTGAACAGGCTCCACCTGATCTGTGCTCTGATTGGTCCGCAGCTCGTCCTCCTCGACGCGGCGCGTGGTGACCGTGGTGGAGGAGACCGTCAACGGGAAGCTGGTCTCCTCTTCATCTTCATCCACCTCTTCCTCAGTGACTCACTGAAGCAGCCAATCAGCTTCCTCCCTGCTCTCTCACCTGAGAATAAACAGAGTCCGCCTCAGAGCCGCGTGTCCGTCTTCATTTCTCCTCCAGAACCTCATCGAGTTCGGGTCCGGTCAGAACCGGGCCTGCAGGCTGCAGCTGTTCGGAACCAGAACCAGTAAAAAAAACAAACAGTAAGAGCAGTTCTGGTTCTGGTTCTGGCTGCAGATGTAAACTAAATGGAGGTTCTGATCACAGGAAAAGTTCCACATAATAATATCAAAACTCCAGTAAGAAACTTTTATTTAAGATGTATTTATGTTTTCATACCAGGTTACAGCGAAAGACGTCAGATAATCTGTGGGACAAAAAGTTCCTCTGCTGATCCAACCAATCAGAGCCAGTGGGCGGGTCTAAGCGCTGTCAATCACTCTCATGCTCACTCCTCCTTGCTCTCTGCTCTTCACCACAACATAGCCTGCAAGAAATGCTAATGCTAGTTAGCATAAACACTGATGAAGGCGGATAGATGGTTTCCCTGGAACCTTATTGTTTCTTCACTATAAGCACATTTAGCAGTGCCTACATGGCGATGATTGACAACACTAAGACCCTCCTCCCGGTTCTGATTGGGTCTGTTTGACCAGGAACGATGCATCGTAAAATATCAAGGGATTATCATCTGATACAAGTGCATCAAATGTCACCATTCATGTTTGAATGTCATCATTCAAACATGAATGGTGACATTAATAATAATTAATAATAATGTCACCATTAATAATAAACTTTATTACTTTTTTAATAAAGTTAAAAAAGTCAAAGTGGGGTCTGGGCAACCAGCCCCCCCACTTTTATGAAATCAGACAAAAATGGTATCAAACGTTTAAACAAACATAGTCGATTTAATTGACGCCCATTTCGTCTGATTTGAAGGAGGTGGGGGAATCGTCAGGCAGGAGCCTGGTACCGGTTCTGGTCCAGAAGGAGGCGCAGGAGGAAATGGAGGGAATTCAGATTTATAATTATCCGTCATGGCCACCAGGGGGCAGCAGCGCCAGTTTCACTTCAATCCACCGATTCAAACTGGATTAGCATGCTACTGCTAACCAGCTTTTATTTTGAAAGAGCCAGGACTTTATTTCTGTTTAGCTTTTAACAGATCGTCTAAATTCCTTCTCAGTTTAGAGCCACATGTTTCTCCAGGTTCCAGAATTAAAGGTTTAATCAGCAGAACCAGAACCCACCAGGTCCAACAGAACCAGCGGTCAGTTAGTGGAGTTTCTGATGGTCCAGTGAGAGGCATGAGCCCAAACTGTTGAGATTTATCTATTTATGTGTTCAATATCTGTTAAAATGATGAGCCCGTCTTCACACGGTTAAACCCAAAACCCTCAGAGAGTCAACAGAGTTTGATGGTTCTGGTTCACAACAAATAAAAAGTCAAATGCTACTTCCTCACAAAGTTATAGAATTACATCAGACTGATCAGAAAAATGTGTTTTACTACAGAAAAGTTTTGGTCGGTTCTGATCATGTTCTGGCTGGTCGACCCAATCATACTAAAGATCCTGACCCAGTTGCCAGCAGACTCGCTCTCCAAGCAGAAAAAGGCATAAAAGGTCATTTCTGAAGAAGCTCCTTGTTCACAGAGAGCTTTATCAATGGAAAGTTGAGTGGAAGGACAAAGTGCAGCCTGCAACCAGGACATTTTAGAATGCTTTCTTCCTGCCTGTGCTGACCAGGAGAGACTGAATCAGTACCGGTCCAGGCTGACCCAAACCCAACAGAGGTTCCAGAACCAACAGTGCAGACGGTCGACAACCAAAACTTCATCACATTTGTCGAACTTTAGTCAAGTGGAAGTTTATAAAACAGCCATTAAATTAGTGCTTTAGAACTGATAAAAAATTTTTTACTTAGGGTAAGTAAAGCGGTAAAAACCCATCAGGTACCGAACAGAACCCGACCTCTGGACCTTCTGCTCCTCATGGAGTCTCTGCACATCTCTGGATCAGAACTGATCCAGTTCCTCACCTGCAGCTGCAGAGATGGAACCTTTAGCAGAAAATGTCTTCCCAGTGGCCACCGCTCAGCTAATCATGCTAACGTGAAAACTCTAATCACAAACATTAGCTCAGCAAATGCGAAAGTGTTACAGCAGCGCAGTATTTAGCAGAAGAATTTATCCAGAAATATGAATTTAGGGGAAGCTAGAAGTGCTAAACAAATTTATGAACAATGCTAATTGAAAACTTATATACGATATTAGCAGATTAGCTGAAATGTGCTCACTGTAGGAGCCATTTATCTTTTCCTGTTTATCGCCACCAGGGGGCGTATTTCATTTTGTGTTGAGTGTGAAGGGGGCGGGGTTATTGAAGGTCAGGTGTGATTCTGTTCAGGATTTATGTGGATCAATGGGAATGACAAGAACAACAGACATTGTTCTGAAAATAAAAGACTTTATCAGTCAAAGTGAATCTTAAAACCAGCAGCCAGTCGCCTGAACAGGATTTTAGCCGCTACACCTTCAGCTGCTGCTTTAGGTCTCCATGAACCTAATGACACAACGATCAACTGATATGTGACCCGGTCCCACCAGAACCACCAGAACTCCTCCAGGCTGAGGCCGGAATCAGAACCTGTGATTCTCGGCCTCCGCTCGCTGGAGGCTCGGTTCCACCTGCAGCGGATCAGTGTGTCTCTTCGGTTTCGTTGATCGGACCCGTCCCGGCCCCGGGTGCCGTCAACCTCCCCAGATCTGCAGAGTGCTGGAAAATGCGTTGATGCGCTGGAGGGGAACTCTCATCCTGATCCTGGAATGATCTCATCTCTCTGGCGCTCCGACGACACCTGGGGCTCCACAACCTGATCCGAGCCCGTTCCAGGAGGTTCTGTTGAGACCTGAACCAGAACTTGACTGAACGGTAGCAAAGCCAGCAGACAGAGAGCTGAGGTTCATCCTTCCCTCTGCCTGTGTGCCCTTTGGCCAGTCAGTTTGAGCTCCGACTCATTTTGATCACACAGCCAGCAGAAAACCTCCGGGATTTGACCTTTGACCTCTAAACAGAAGCAGATTTCTAATCGTCAGGATGGAAGGACGGCCAGCTGGGCTCTTTGTTGGCTGCCAGGTAATATTTGCTGAGAACGTCGAGGTGCAAACGGCACCATAACATCCATAAACACGCAGTAATAAGAAAACATAAGCGACATTAGCAATTAACCAATTAATCACATGATCAGTTAAAACCAGCTATAATTTCCGTTTAGACGATTTATTGTTTTTCTCTTCAGTGAAGCAGATCGGAAGTGGAAACGACTTTAACCGGATCAGGAGGATGGAAGCAGAAATTATTATGAATCATCAATTTCTATGAAACTGTGACTCCAGAAATCAGAACTGAATCACAAGACAGTTGAGCGATCCCGTCCTTATCGGACCATCACAAATTAATGTAATATTTTGTAAAATCACATCTGTGAAAGGAAAATGGCGCCTTTTCTGGACCAGAACCTGCTCAGACTCCAGGTTCTGGTAGGAGTTTCTAGAAAACAGGTTCAGTTTCTGGAGTCGTTCCAATGTGCAGGAGGAACAGAACCAGAACATATATGGTTCTGGACCAAAACTCAGATTACGGATACAGGAGTTTTAGGGGAATTCTGCAGGAAATGACCGGAATGAGGGAAGGCGGAGCAACTCCAACACCTGTCACACAGACGGTCCTCCAAGATCAAACTAAAGGAAAACCAAAATGTTCTGGACCGGTCCGTCTGGTTCTGGAGCTCTCTGGATCTTCAGATCTCTGCTGGACTCCTCAGAGGAACGGACGTCCAGAACCTGGTTTCCAGAACCTGGTTTCCAGATCCTGTTCCCTGTGTGGATCAGCATCTTAAAGAGACTTTAAGTCTTCAGTATCAGATCATCTGTATTTGAAACAATTTGGATTTGAGAACTTTATCCTCGCCGTAAAAGTCCTGGTTCCACTGCCTTTCTGTTTGTGGTCTGCGTGTTCTCCCGGCGCTTCATGGGTTCTCTCTGGGTTCTCTCTGGGTTCTCTCTGGGTTCTCTCTGGGTTCTCTCTGGGTTCTCTCTGGGTTCTCTCTGGGTTCTCTCTGGGTTCTCTGGGTTCTCTCTGGGTTCTCTGGGTTCTCTCTGGGTTCTTTCTGGGTTCTCCAGCTTCCGTCCTGATTTCCTGGTGTTCCACATGGCAGCGATCAGATCCGTCAGACTTCCCGCCCGAGGTCTGAATCACTCAGTGGATCCTGGTTGTTGGTTAAATAATCATTTGATCTCTGAAGTCTTGAAACCGTCAGTCTTGCGATAAACCAGTTTGCTTCTGCAGCCCAGCTCACAATCTGGACCCGCCTTCTCGATCTCAACTTCTGGGAGATTCTTTATGTCTTCTGTAGAAATCATATTGAAACTGATGACGGGGTCCGACCCGGCAGCCTCTGCTGGGTTTTGGTCCATTACTGCAGAAATGTTGAAGCTGGAAGCTTGAAGATGAGCTGGATCTGTCCCCACAGAAATGCTGAGATTTCACCAGAGTGGGCGGAGCCACTGAGCTCTGAGGGGCGGGGCTATGCCCCTCTGAGCGGTCAGGGGCTCGGTCATGACGAGAGACGCATTGTTGCTGAATTAGTGGCACTGTTGCTATATTTAGTGACTTTTCAGACCCTCTGACAACTTCTTGTCAAAAAAGCGACCAGTAAAAGATCTAGAAACATTTTCTGTTACTTTGAAGAGCCAATCCCTCTGCAGACCCACTCCGCTCCATGTTCCCTCAGTGCTAACCACGCTAGCTGTGCATGTTCTGACTCACCACCAGGGGGCGTGTCTCAGTGAAACATAAATATAGACGCATTAACTCATTTTGGCAGTTTATTTGCAAAAATGTGATTTAGTTTCTCTTCCAGGTCATTAAACGTTGGATCAGGAGTAGACTAGTTTGAGTTTTATTAGCAGGAGGTTCTGTAGAGCAGGGTTATTATCCCCCAATGTTTTATCAGCCTGGTGGGCTGCCAGGCTTTACTTGCCCTCCCACCAGGCTAAGAGTTTATATTTGATACTCAGGAACAGTGACAGACTGCCTTACATGCCATCATCTCTCATGTTGATGAGAGATCAACGTGAGAGATGTCAGTGGTCAGGGTGCCCCGGTACCCCGACCACTGGGCTACCCCAGCTGGGGTCCTGACATTGGGATCAGTGTGTGAACCAGGATCATGAATAAATGCCCCAGCTGCCTCCTTTAACGGTTCAAACACTGAATTTTGTGAATACACACAGAAAGCGGCTGAGTGCTAAAGCAACACTAAGTTACAGCCGCTCAGGTTTCTCCTCTTAGTGGTTCACAAACACCAGCATGTGAGCAGCTTTGCTTTTTAGTGTCTCAGCTTCCACAGATGTATTTTCTACAGAAAATTCTGTTTTCTAGATTAACCTGATGCTGTTGGTACCAGATTGGCCGGCTGTCTCTGTGTTGGACTGGAAACCCGCCAGGATTCACTCTGGACCTGCCAACATCCAGCATTTCCCTTTCAGAACCTGCGGAATCATTTCAACAGGTTCTGTCTCGTGTTTTTGGCCTGAATTGGAAAATAAATTTCTCCACTCACTTGTTTCATTCACTCCTCTTACTGACTTTCAGAGATTTCTTTCCAATCTGACAGGATAGCTGTCAGAATCTGACAGTTTAGCAGGAACATCTTGATCAAAGCTTCGTTTGCAGCGATTGGACCCAAACATGGAGCTGAGTGCTGCTGATGCGCAAGCAGAGAAACATGCAGCAGGATCAGAGCTGCAGGCGGATCACTGCCCGTCAGTCACAGCCTCTCCTTCAGCGCCTCGGATCAGAACCCACCTGCAGCAGCTTGGCATTCAGAACCAGAACCATCTGGCTGTTTTATGCCTCTGCTTCACGGCGAGCTTTCAGAACCAGAACCAGAAAATATGAAGCGCTAAGTTACTTGGATGTTTCATAAACTTATTCAAATAAAGTTCAGCAACTGTGTTAAAGTTATTATTGTTAATAATTACATTTTAAGTTATTTTAAATTAAAAGTCTTTTACTGACTTTAAATTATTTTCAATGAAACCAATCAATCATCAATGTTTTCATTTTGTCTTTATAACTGTTGAATCTTGTAATTACTGATTATTATTTTATCATTAGTAGTAGAAATGCTGTTTTTATTATATTTATAAAGTTCATTATGATCAACTTCCATTAAACATTGTGTTAATGTTTCAATGATGTTTATCATTAGCATGTTAGCATTAGCCGGACTAATGTTTATGATTAACGTTAGCGTTAGCAGAAGTAGCACTGTGTATAACTGGAAGACATGAACTGAGACCCCGACTCCTTTCGGTCCAAAAGAGCCGAACCGCAGCAGAACCAGAACCGGCCCGGTTCTGTAGGCCAGCAGGGCCGCAGACGGCCCCCGAACCGCGCTTTGACCACCCTGGGTTTGGATGGAGCAGGTTGGAGGTGGAAGGAGTTTCTGCATGAAAGCCGGATTGTTTCAGAGCTTCAGGTCCGAACAGAACCGGCGCCCCGAGTCAAGCTGCGTCGCCATGGCGACGGCGGCCCGCAGCGGTTTCCCACAGCCGGAGCGACGCGGCCCAGCAGGTCGGCGCCGGCAGCCGTTTCGGTCCAATCTGAGAGCGAGAGCAACGCCAGGTTACCTCATCCCGACGCTACAGGAGTTCCAGAACCGGTTATGGACCTGGATCCACAGAACACAAACCAGCCTCAACATTATGACCCCCTGAACCCAGAACACAGGCTGGGCCCAAACCAGATGAAGACTGCCATGGACGTACAGAACCTGAGCAGAACCTGGTTCCGGTTCTGTTAAATTCTTTTTTTCATTCGTTTTCTGAAAGATTCTGATGTTCTGAGACGTTCTGGGTTTTCTGTGATCCAGAACCATCAGAACATGAAGGCTGCATGTCTGGATTCTCCACACTGGACCGGTTCTGTTTTCCCCATCATGCATCCTGGGAGGTTCTGTGGGTTTTTATGATCCTCCATCAGAACCGCACCAGATCAAATCGGGTCAGAATACAGCTCTGGACCCAGTTTGGCTCTGAATCTGGTCCGGTTCTGGACCCGGTTCGGTTTTGGACCCAGTTTGGTCCTGGACCCAGTTTGGTTCTGGACCCAGAGCGGCAGCAGCGGCACCGCCCCGGCTTGGTTCTGGTTGAGACAAGTCAGAACAGAGACTGATGTCTGGGCCGGTTCGGTCGGGTTCGGTTCTGCTGCAGCCTGCAGGTGTCTTGGCTCCGCCCCCTCAGCTGAAGCCCCGCCCACCGCGGCCTATAAAAGGCCGCCGGTCCGCAGGTCCTCACTCCTCCTCTCCTCCGCATCTTCATCATGGCCACCATGGTCTACTCCTCCTCCTCCTCCCGGAGCTCCATGGGCGGAGGCCTGGCCCGCTCCTCCTTCGGCGGCGGCCTCAGCTCCTTCAGCGTGGCCGGGGGGGCCGGCGGCGGCGGCAGCGTCCGGGTCTCCCGGGCCAGCCGGAGCTTCTCCGCCGGCGGGGGCGGCGGCAGCGCGGCCTTCGGCTTCGGCGCGGGAGCCGGTTCCGGCTTCGGCGGTGGGTTCGGAGGAGGTGCAGGTGGCGGGTTCGGAGGAGGTGAAGACAGCATCATGGGCAACGAGAAGTTCACCATGCAGAACCTGAACGACCGGCTGGCCTCTTACCTGGCCAAGGTGGCGTCGCTGGAGAAAGCCAACGCAGAGCTGGAGCTCAAGATCCGGGAGTTCGCAGAGAGCAAGGTGGGCCCGTCCAAACGGGACTACAGCCACTTCTACGTCACCATCGCAGACCTGCAGGCCAAGGTGAGTCTGCTCCGACAGCGCCCGAAAACACCCGACAGCACCCGAAACCACAACTTCAGAAAGATGCTGACGGGACAGAATTTATGTATTAAAGATTTAACCCTTAATAAATAATTTTTCCAGATGATCCAAAAGTTTCAAGATGAGAAAATGAAGCCAGCAGCTTAAGATGATGCCATAAAAACAATAATAATCATATCCATCACTACTGATTATATCTATGACAATAAATGCTGATTTGGGTTTTTCATGTTGTCAGATCGAAGCGGCTCTGATCTCCAGAGGATCCGTGATGCTGAGCATCGACAACGCAAGACTGGCTCAGGACGACTTCAGGATGAAGTCAGTGTCTCTCTGTCTGTCTCTGTCTGTCTCTGTCTGTCTCTGTCTGTCTCTACAGCTCAGGTGCGCCCTCTCCTGGCGCAACGCCCCCATTACTTGGAAAAATGAGTGAAAACGCATCTGGAACTGCAGAGCTGAATCAATTAATCAGTTATTAAAATTATCAAGTGTCTTTATAATTAATTAAGTGGAGCATACAAACTGTAAAAAGGTAATTTGTTGATAAAACACAGAAGTCAAACCCAAAGTGATATTTTTATCTTCACATAGTTCAGATTCTGTAATAATCTCCTATGAAGCACAATTTCTATAACATTATTAAAATGAACTTTTCTGAAGGAATAAATAAAATGTCAGAATTTTACAAAGGATTTTAATGAGCATTTTTTATGTGTTTTATTGCAGAAGATTAAAACTCTGCAGAATGTGCATTTTTATCGATAATTAAAGTAATCATTAGCTCCATCTGTAACACTGCCTTTAGCTCACCGGGTCGGCAGCTGACCTTCGACCTGACCAGATAATTCAACTCCAAAATACTTTATTTATCCCAAAATGAAGTAAAATGTTGTTGTGATTCATTAATAAGGCTGATTTCTTACCAGTTTGTCTTGTCAATTTTCTAATAATTAAAGATCTTACATTTAAAAAATTTATTTCAAAAATACAAAAAAATAAAAAGAATTCGTAAAATTTTAGAATTTGGTTTGTTAACACTAATGTTAACAAACCATTAATGTTTAACATTCAAATTAAAAAAAGTAAAATTTCATTAACATTTTAAATTGTAATTTATACAAATGTGAAAAAAAATTCAATGCATTTTAAATTTAAAAAGTTTAAATTTAATTAAAAAGTTATTGTTTTAAATTTGAAAAGTTTCCTAGAGGATGTAAATCCTCTGATGCTCTGGTAGCGAGTCGTTCCCGGCGGTTCTGACCCGCTGCGGTTCTGACGCTCTGCGGTTCTGACGCGCTGCGCTCTGCGCTGCAGGTACGAGAACGAGCTGTCCATGCGCCAGTCGGTGGAGGCCGACATCGCCGGGCTGAAGCTGCTGCTGGGAGAAATAGGCGTGGCCAAGAGCGACCTGACCATGCAGATCGAAAGCCTGAGGGACGAGCTGGTGTCCATGAAGAAGAACCACGAGGAGGTAGGCGAGCCGCCGCTCGTCTTTCACGCTTCCTCCCGCAGGCTGACGCTTTCTGCTTCCCTCCGCTGCAGGACCTGCTCGCCATGCGCAGCCAGGTGGGCGGTCAGGTCAACGTGGAGGTGGACGCCGCTCCCCAGGAGGACCT
Organism: Poeciliopsis occidentalis; assembly: GCA_010883035.1. NCBI lineage: Eukaryota > Metazoa > Chordata > Actinopteri > Cyprinodontiformes > Poeciliidae > Poeciliopsis > Poeciliopsis occidentalis. The sequence continues at coordinate 46,263 of SZYC01003669.1, forward strand.
CACCAAGATCATGGAGGAGATCAGGGAACACTACGAGTCCGTCGCCGCCAAGAACCGCAAAGAGTTGGAAGGCTGGTTTCAGACCAAGGTAGGAACCCGACCGCGCGCAGCATGAGCCGGCAGAGGTTCTGTTACCGAACCGAAGCGCTACGTCGTCTTTCTACAGTCCGAGACGCTCTCAAAGGAGGTGGCGACCACAGAGATGACTCTGAAGACGACGAGCACAGAGGTGAAGGAGGTGAAGAGTCAGCTGCAGGCGCTGGAGATCGAGCTCCAGTCCCAGCTCAGCATGGTGAGACCCGAGAAACCGCAAGCTTACACAAGGAATAAAGTCCAAAACCAGACAGTTATCGACCGTTTCTACTTTAAATCGTAAGGTCATAAGGACAAAGTTGAAATGATGAAACTCATAGCATCACAGGAATATATTAATGTGAGAATAAAGTCAAAATAATACAAGAATAAAAATATGAGAATGAAATTGTAACATCAGGGAAATAAAGTCAGAATAATTTTGAATGAAAATAGAAATGTTGAGCAGCTTCTGAAGTTCAACTTTAGTATCAGTTTTACAAGTAAGAAAATACTTTGTTTTTATACCATCGAATAAAAACCAGCAGAAACAAAGAGAATCTATTCAGAAAGGAGCAGAGCAGAAACATCCAAAACTTCCCCATTTGATTCCTCTTTCCTGGTGAAACACAATCCTTACTCTGCAAATATAAAGATTTTATTCTCAGTTAAATGACGGATTGTTAGTCCGAGGGAAGCAGCGCCGCGGTTGTTCGTCTGATTTAATCGTCTGGTTGCAGAAAGCGTCTCTGGAAGCGTCTCTCGCTGACGTTCAGAACCGCTACGCCATGCAGCTGAACAGCTACCAGATGAGGGTAAGCTGGAGCTCACCTGCGCACTGCTGAGGTTGATCTGAACGGCAGCACTCAGCGTGAGGTTACCTGTGCAGGTGACATCTCTGGAGGGGCAGCTGGGGCAGCTGAGGGCCGACCTGGAGCGGCAGGGACAGGACTACCAGGTGCTGCTGGACATGAAGACCCGCCTGGAGCTGGAGATCGCAGAATACCGCCGCCTGCTGGACGGAGAGGCAGCGGGATCCGTGGCAGGGTGAGAGCAGATTCAGTTAAAATGGAGGCCGGCGGTCTGCAGACACCCAGCAGGTCTGTTTGGTGGACATTAGCAGTAGGGCTAATTCCTGTTAGCGTTGCATGCTAACAGCTACGGTTACATTCAAACAGTAAAGCACGAGATTCACATATTTAAGTCTGGGAAAGAATTAATGATATAGAAATTTAAAACAGGAAAAATGTAATCTTTATAAAGTCGGCCATCTTGGATTGGTAAGACACAAATTGAATCCAAGAGGATGTCTCTCCCTCTTTTTTCTTCTTTGTGTTTATCTTCATTAAAACATTTTGGGCTTTTATTTGAAATATATCACTTAAAAGCACAAGAGCAGAGACTCATCCACTTTCCTTCTTTTGCAGGCTTTCCTCTTCCTCCTCCTCCTCTTCTTCAACCACAGTTACCAAAACTGTGATCACCAAAGTGATGGAGGAGACCAGTAGCTAAGAACATGTCTGACGGGGCGGAGTCCAATGTCGACCTTTCACCTTCCTGCTGAATGAAACAAGAACCACTTCCTGCCGATGGGGAGCGTCCATCTCATCTTCTTCCTTTTATGCCTCACTTCCTGCTGTTACTCAGTTAAAGATGGTGAATCTCTGAGTTAAACTTTCTGTCTTCAACAAATAAACTGAACTAAACTCAATAAAAATTGTCTGGTATTTATTTTAGTAGCTATTAAAGTATTTCAATCAGTTTTAGAAAAATGCAACTGATGTCACATCTATCAGCCAATCAGAAAGGAGGGAGGCTTTTCCTTACATGAGAGAAATGTAACGCAATCTTTAAAGGAAGGAGATTTATCACAAATCAACTCTAAAATGCTACGAAAGATATAAGCTTAAACTATTCAAGACTGAATACATTTCTAAAACCACTGACTAAAACATGAAATAAATGACGAACCAGAAAAAGTGGCTGAGATTTGATTAAACACTGACTTGGTCTCTGAGTTTACCATAGCCAACATGCTACAGATAGCCAACATGCTAGTGATAGCCAACAT
>SZYC01003669.1:80439-99500 GCA_010883035.1 Poeciliopsis occidentalis
ATGGATGGATGGATGGATGGATGGATGGATGGATGGATGGATGGATGCGGCTCTCCTCGTGCTCCTGCTCGGGTGAAGATGGGAGGGGGCGGTGGGGAGGCCTTCGTTGGAAAGCCTCACCCATTTTATGACTGTGCGCCTCTGCGCCGGGTGAGAGCGGCGCTTTGACGCGCGGGCGGCGCGGCGCGATGCGGCGTTTCTGGATCGCCTGGAGCGAACAGCTGATGCTGGCGGTTTGGGCGGACCAATAGGTGGGAGGGGGGCATCACGTCAAGCAGTCATTCTGCTGCAGCTCCACGCGTGTCCCCCTCCCCTGTGGGTTCTTCCAGGTTGGGATGATCTGAGTTCAGCAGTAATTGCAATTTTGTTGCATTTCTTCTTCATCCCCTGTCCCACCGTCAGGGTGGGGGGATGACGGTAGGGCGGAGGGGGATCAATAACCTCTGATCGGTAAATTAGCAGCTGGATGTGGAGCTGATCTGAATGAAAGAGGCTCAGCAGAGTTTACCGCACTGCCGTCCTCAGCAGCTTCTCTCATCTTTCATTTCATTTCTTTTTCTTCTCCAGTAATCATCTTCCAAGCTTTGCTTCTTTTTCTGAGCTCTAAATTAAAAGTCCAGTTGGGAAATTTTCTCTGTGGATTCCTCTACTCTTCATTCCTCTGATCAGCTTTGACTTGAAATATTTCGCCTGGAGATATAAAAAACCTCATTGGCTTTCCAAACCAAACCTGGAAAAGTTGAACCAGGAAATCATCAGGCTGCTGCTGAACATACCGGAGTGGAAAGGTCCTCGGTTTGGTTCAGACTTTACTCAACAATAAACTGTCCCAGCAACAATTGCAATAAACATTATTGTTGTTTTGAGACCATTGCAAGTAATATATTGATAATAACAGCAAAAAAAAAAAAAAAAAAAATGCAAGTATGTCCTGTCAAAAACAAAAAAACTTTAATTCAGTAAAAAACTTGCAGACACACAACATTTTCTGGAAGATTTGGGAAAACAATCAGGTCAAGGGTCAAAAGACATTAAGCTTGAAAAATAAGTCTAATCTATGGTTTCCAAATGTCAGATAATCCAGTGGCAGGAACCAAAAGAAGATGTGAAAGTGAAAGAACATGTGGTGATTTGTTTACTTTTGGGGAAAAGGGACAGAGATCAGGAGGATTTCGCTACGATCTCCTCACAACTCAGTCATGCTGACTTCGGCTGCAGTGTTGCAGTAAAACTTTGCGTCCAACCAAAGTCTGCAGCATGTAGAGTTTTTTCCTGCTGCGTCTCCACACAGCATGAAGAGGAGACAGACAGAAACTCTCAAAACTGGAACTGGAAAACATTTTAAACATCCAACATGAAACACGACATTCAGAAACAAAATGCCAAAAAAGCCCTACTTCCAACCAAAACCATAAATAAAATAGATTATAAAAGAATCCCTTCAAAAAGTGACCATCAGCGTGGAAATGACAGAGCTCATTTAATTGATGCGATTAATTGATTGCTTATTATCAGCCTCAGTTTAGCTTTACTTGGTGTTCTGCTCCCAGGATTCAATTGACAATTATTTTAGTCATCAATTACTTCATTGATTATTATGATGATTAATCCATCATTAGAGGTACTAATTATGACAATGAATCAATTGCCACAATAAGAGATGATTCTGTTCATTACTTAGCAGCATTCCATCTGCAACTAAAACATCCTTCTGGCATTAAAGCTCAGGCCTTTCTGCTCCACTGAACATTATTTGGGATTATTTTATGGATTAACTGATTGATTACTGGACAGAAAAAGGAAATTAATGCAGGATTTCTTTGGACAGCCTGAACAAAACTGCTCTGAGTTTGTTATTCCGACAGAAAATAAAATTCTTTCTTAATCTTGAACTTTTTTTAGCTGATTAAATGAAGAGCTGGTCCTGGTCTGCAGAAAAGTTCACCGCTTCTGGTGTCTGGCAGAGAAACTTCATTTACAGACATTTACTGATGTGCTTTTCCTCCCGTTCAGCCCAACATGAATCAGATTCTCTGGACTCATCGTAGTTTTATTGATTTTCGTTCCATCTTCGTTAGGTTTCTCTCTCATAGTCAGGTTTTCCTCTGCAATTACTCACTTTTACTCCTTCATACACATTCCCCTCTTTGTTAATCCATTTATTCGCTCATTTTTGTCTTCCTCATGAATTTTTCTTTTTGTCTTTGAACTTACTCATCCCATTTTTTCCTTTTTCACCATTTCACACCCAGTCATTCCTCTTCATTAAATAAATTTGTGTTTAATTTCTATGCTCTGCCGTTGTGAAGCACTTTGTTTCACTTTTCACAGATAGAATTACAAATGGACTGAATAGTTTAAAGCCACATTCATCCAGATACATTCAGTACACAACTCTGTGTTAGCTTCTTTGCCCAGAGGCAGATATATATAGCAGGAGGAAGCTGAAATTAAACCCACAACTTTCCCATAGGGCCACTAAATTTACAGAGCAAGGCTAAAAGTGGAAAATAAAACCAAAAGTCTGGCATTAGCACATGTTAGACACCATTAAACATTGATCAAATAATTAAAATTTTACTTTAATTAATGTTGATTAACTGGTCGCTATGTCTGACAGTGTCATGCTAAGTTGAAGGGTTTTGTAAGTGTTGTAATTATGGGATGGGTAGGGCAAATGTAAGAGCTACAGCATGCATTAGAGCTTTGTAAAATAGACTTTGCCTTGATTGCTATATCAAACATTGCTCCTTAAAACATCAATAGTCGTCTTATTAATAATTGATTTGCAGTTTTTGCTGGTTGCTGCAGCTGCATGTCGACAGTATTTTAAAGAGCTGGAAACAATATCTGTGCACATGGAGCGACAGACGGATCGTTTGTGTTTGTTTGCAGCAGAGTGTGTGATCACATATCCTGTTTCATTTTCATTGACTAAAACGGGGGGAGTTGGAACAGGGGCTGGGCGGTCTATGCTGGGACATAACTCACTGGTGATGGATGGATGCTGACTTTGTTATCAACTCTGAAGACATTATCCTGACATAAACTGAGTTTTCACACTGAAATATTACAAGTTTTCTGGTGGTCCCACAACATGTCAAGACCCCACAAGGTAGCTATCTATGTGCTGAGCCCTGAACCACACATAAACAAGTACAGAGGTGTAAGTTCAATACAACTGATGTGTGCTGTTCTGTTTCCAGATATTTTATAAAGTTATGTCCAAGTACCATCAAGCATGATGATGCAGTCAGTCCAACTTAAATAATTAAATTAATCATTCCTTAAAATTTAAGCTTTAATTTTCAGTTCCATTTTATTTCATAATAGCTAATTTTGTGAAATTAAATTAAACTCAGTTCATCTAATTTTAATCATGCTTGGTCAAATTTGGAACAATGCAAATGGGTGCCATTTTATGGTATTTCTAATATTGTATAAAAATATAGGTGGGTAAGTGAAAAACATGCAAAATGTTCACATTTTCTTCCAATTAATCAATCAAAATAATTGATTCTTAAAATAATCATTAGTTGCAGCGCAAAATCCAATGAAAATGAACCATTCCAGCTCTTTGCACTATTCTTAAGTGATTCAGTTTATCGATAAACAATCCAATTCAATCCATTCATAGCTCAAATTATTTCAGAAATAATTTAGTTTAAAACATTCTAATAAAACATGATGAAAAGTCAACTTGTACAATATTTGTACAAAATAATTTACTATTGTGCAGTTCCATTGCATTCTTTTTCCATGATGACAATTTTTAAATGTAATCATCTCAGTTTGTTTGATGGGGCTTATTAAAAAGGGATAATATTTTAATAATTTTAATTATTTAAAGTTCAATTAATCACAGTGCAGATTTTAAACATCTGAAAGCTGAATTAGAGTTTGAACGATTATATATCAGACCGGTCCAGATCCTTGCTGGGTTCAGGCGACAGCAAAGCTGCCCCAGGTGATGAGAACAGCACCGTTTAATGATGACGATTAAAAACTAAAGCTGGAGAATATCTGAGGTAACGCGAAGCATCCTGACCACATGAGGAAACAAACGGCTGAAAATGTGATCACACCCTGTCAGTGTCGCTAAGCCAGCATGTTTTCAACCCAGGACTCGTTTTTCTTTAGTTTCTGGTTTTTACTTCCTGTAACTTGTAAAGACACATTTACATCAAAATGCAATGGATACAAAAAGCTCAACAAAAAGGCCTCTGCAGAATTTTCCTGACATAGTTGGATGACTCAGAAGAGTGTAAAGCTGATGGTTTTGCATTTAGACCTGTCCGACAGGATGGACCATAGCGTGAAGGCAGCAATCCAGTCAAAATCACAGCAAATCACTGATTTGATTCAAATTTCTCCATTTGTTGATTCAATCATCAAATACAGTCAATTTATGTTGACAATTGGGCCAGATTTTGGGTTTTTGATTAAAAATAAATTCTTGCTGATGAATTACAAAGCCCTTAATAAATTAGATCAACACATTTTGATAAATATATAGAAATGCTAATCAATTGCATACATTTTAACAATCTGAAAAAATAAACATTAAAAGTTTCTGGCCAGAACATTTATCTTGAGCTACTAGTATGCCTGTAAAACTGGCGCACAAACAACTTCTGCTAACGGTGATGAACGACGAAGGTGCTTCTGTCTGGTCCCACTGGAGGTTCATTTCTGCTTTTAAACTATCTGATTGGATGGTGGAAAAGACTAATGTGTTCAAGTTGTGCTAAAAGGAGTTAGAATATCAGTAAAGCTATGCTGGCCTAAAATAGCATCTTAATGCTAAAAATGTAGGAGCTATCAGTAATGTCAGCATCCATAGACTGCATTTCTAAAGAATTTCCATGAATAATCAGGACTTTCTGAAACTCTGGAACAATAAATGGACAGAATAAAAATTAGCTCCATTCCGATGGTTGAAGAACCTGAAGAACAGATTGAAAACTATAAATATCTTTGTTTTTCTAGCTCCATTGTCTAGTTATTCAATAATTCAGCAGCAGAAATTGTTTGAATTGAAAATGTTGCTAATTTTGTCTATGATTTTGAATAAAATTATTGACAATTTATTACAGATCCTGTAATTAACTCCATTAAAAATTTTAAATAAGTGCCACCACTAATAAAAATGCTTCCTCCTGCTTTATGGAGACAAATGGACTTCATGTTTCAGATGATGGAAACTAAACAAAGCCTTGTGTGCTCAGTCCTGGATAAGTGGTCTGGTTCGTTCTGCCCTTCTGGCAGCTCTGGGCAGGCGGGGCTGGGTTCGTCTGACTTTATTTACTTAGATAATACACACACACACACACACACACACACACACACACACACACACACACACACACACACACACACACACACCTGCTGTGGTAAGGCGTGCAAGGACACTTTGATTGCTCCGATCAGACTTTCAAATTGAGCTGCTGCACTTCCTGTTGCTTACATTTTTCAAAATAAAGCTGTAGAGACTTCAGCTGCTGATCTGTTTATTTGTACATTTCAAGGTCCTTGAAGGACAAGTTAAATATTCAAAACCAAGTAAAAAACAGTTCAGTTTGTACTTCACATTTCTGACTATTCGTCATGTTTTATGGAAGATATTAAAGAAATCAGACATCCATTTATTGTTCACTAGTTTCTTGTGATGATCATGACTCAGCGTGTGTGTTGGTGTTGGTTTGATGTCTGGAAGTTGCTTTAAAACAGAGTCATGAAGAGGCCGACTGGGCTCAGACCCAACGGCCTGCAGTCAAACCCAGCCCAATGTTTGTTTATGTTTTTAATCTCATGTCAGCTACAGAACTCAGTAATGGATCATTAACATTTCACTCAGTTTCTGCAGACATACCCTCACTGGAAACTGACACAAAGATACAAACATAGGATAAAACAGAGCTGCAGCTTTAGTCCAACCTGTGACGCCATCAAATCTACAGCCAAAAGGCAACAAGGGGCGAAACGTCTTCAAAACTCCAGAGCAAAAGTCCAGTGAAACTGACCAGGAGGACAGAATCTACACCAGAGTGACTGCTAGTCACCGTGGCAGAGCTTGGTTGATTAAAAGAGTTTATTGCAGTTTTTGAGATGAAAACTAAGTAAAAACTTACATTTTTGTATACATAAAGGATACAAATAATGAAATAAGAATATCAGATTTAATTTTAGTAATGTGGAAGTATGGCAATTTAAACAACAACCACTAGCTATGTTGTCAGGCTAATTTTGAGAGAACTTTTAAAATGTCACTGGTTTGGAATGAATCAATCAGCCTAAGCAGAGTGTGATTTTATAATATGCTGATGCTATGCAGGTTGCAAATTAGCATGAACCACAAATCTTTTCTTGCCACAAGGCAAGAAAAGAAAGGCACCGATTTACAAATGCTGATTAAGGCTTATAGTCTTTTTTTTTTTTTTTTTTTCATAGTCAAAAAGAAACAGCCCTCTCCCACTAGATATTCAGCCCAAGTTTTGAATCATGGAACATTTCTCAGATTAAAGCAGTCAGAAGACAGGAAGAGTCTCTGAGAATCTGCACTCCGTCTGCCAGATACTCCAAAGCCTCCAACGCATCGTCAGCTCCCGTTTAGCAAGATGCATTTAGTTCAGTCTGCAGGTCAGAGATGATGTTTAGAGTTCTTCTGTTGAAATGTTGAATTTTCCCGCCAAGAAAAACATTTGGTTAACCCGACTGCCGCTGTGGAATGAAATTTTCTGAGTTCGGTGCCTCTGGTAAGGCACAGACCAACCAGTGGATGGTAACATATGTGCTGCACCAGCAAATATGTTTGTATCGTTGTATCTTTTTTGTGTACAAAAATGTATGTTTTTAATATGCGCATGTTCTTTAGATTATTAATTCTTTTAGCCAAAAGCCACCTCAAGTTAAAACATTTTTGCAAAATTGAGGAAGTTATTTTGAATTTTGCCATTTCCAATGTTTTTGAATGCAACACCTCAAAATGTACAAAATAAACAGTTGATGGAAACATAGTTAGTGGGGTTTAATCTGTACATGCAATGCTTGTCATATTTATAACTTCCTTTTCTAAAACTATTTAGATTTGCTTTTCTTCATAAGGCTTTTTTTTAGTCTGTGTGCTTCAAAATGTTGATCACTTTATCAGTATGTGAAATGATTTTTTCTCTAAAAGACCAGAAAAACAGCTGATCTGTACAAAAGCTTATTGGACAAAATCTAGACTAAAACTAAAATGACAAGAGGATTGACTAAAACTAAGTTAAAGTCTGCAGTGAAAATGAACACGTGTCTGCAGACTCACCAATATTCCAATGCAGTAACTGTGATGTGTTGAGCTGCAGTAAAATCTGCAGGATTTGAACCCTGTTGGTGTTCCTGCCTCAGTGGTCAAACAGCAGCCACACCAAGGACAAACTCAGCGTTTCTGCAGGCGCACAGAGGTCACTTTCACCGCTTCACGTGCAGAAATCAGAGAGCAGGACTGGAAGCAGATCAGAAGGATGCAGAGCGGCACGTCAAGGCCGCTGCAGAAACGTCAGGCTGTCAAAGAAAAGCTGGAGGAGAAGACAGGTTGGAAAACATGCAGCAGGAACTTCACCCTATTGATGGGTTGAAGGAGAACTCTCATGTTCACTTAGCAGGTCTTGATGTCCTATTCCAAATTATTTTTTGAGAACAGCTTCTGACCCCAAAAAGGTGCTGAAGAAGAACATAGCCATCTGCCGGAGAGCTCTGTTTATGGCAGTAAAGATGGCCACCACAGCACTCTGGATGGATCTTAAAGTTGTTGGGTGACAGCATGGCCACCAAGCTGATAAGAAGCTAACAGCAGAGGCCTTCCGCAGAGCACTAACTGCAGGTTCTGACCCGGTTCTACTTGGATGTGGAATTGGACCAGGAGTGATGGGGTTGGGTTGTGATGCCTTCACTGACTCAGACTGATTTCAGTTCATTATTATCATTTTCTGACTATTTTTATGTCCAGATTTACCATCTGTCTTCTTCTGATGCAGAATCATGATGCATGTCTCACATGAACAAAGTAAAAGTTGGATGAAATGCGATATGAACGCTGCAGACGCTTTGCAAACTATTGGATATGATTTTGTTCCATTTGGGTTCTTTCTGGGTTCTCCAGTTAGGAAACTGTTTGGTTATTGATCTCCCTAGTTTCCCTTTGGTGCGTCTGCATGGTTGTTCATCTTGTGTCTTTGTTTCCTCGCTTGTGCGTTCTGCTCAGACGTTTCATCTTCATCCTTTTTCTGCTTTATGAAGGAGACAGTAAAGAACAGTAGCATCACCTAAATCAGGGGAGCTCAAACTTTTTGAGACCAAGATCTACTTTTTCTCTCACCAGCCGGCTGAGATCTACCTCATCGCATGAAGACATACAAATTATAAATGAAACCCTATTGACTAATTTTCTATGCAAATATACATCAGTTATATCAGAAATGGTAAAGTGATAGAAAACCTAATGCAGTTTCTTCCTCAGTGAGATTCTGACACTGGGAGCAGGTTACTGGTTTCTCAGTCAGAAGCTGGTTGCAAACCTGAGGCCAGCAGCTGTCAGTCAGTTCTGGTGGATCCGAAATTTGGTTTGATGACGTCAATATGAGAAACTGCAGACTGATAGGAGGAACCAAAGAGCTCTGTAGAGATAAAGGCAAATCTTCTGAATTTGGGATATAATTAATGTAATTTGACACAATTATTGTGGTAGAAGCCATTTGTTTGTTAAAACTTAATCAAATATATTTGTCCTATTTGATGTTTGTTGTGACGTTTACTGCAAACGAACGAGGTCATTAGTCCAAGTCTGTCGATTATTGAACGTTCAGAAACTCCAGCGGCTGTGATGAACCACAGCGAAGGTAAACAAAGGTAAAATAACCCGAACAGGTGATCAACTCAGAACCACTCGCACCTTTTCACTCTCTCTCTCTCTTTATCGTTAAGCACGCCGTCGCCGTGGCAACCGCCTGCGCCCCGCAAGCCGAGCAAAGATTACGTTAAAAACGTTCAGTCCGTTACGATATCAGGTTTCAGGCTTTATTATTATTTAATGAAGCTACAAACATTTTGGATCTTAGTGAATATTTTTGATAAGTCTGTCAGAAGAGGAAGTTCTGCTCTCAGCGTCCTGTTGGGAAGATGAAGAAATGAGAGGTTGTTCTTGTGATCATAATCCATCATGGCCGCACCCAATGATCCCGAGTAATTTCATTGATCATGATTTCATCTCTGATGATTCTTTTAAGTATTTTATTATTTCTGGTTTTTAAAAATTTACCTGCAAAGCAATAAAAGATCTTGTCTGATAGGTTTGGGGATTTTTTGACAATATTTAAAGTTTCTCCTGAAATTTCCTGAGCTGCTTTTAACAGCTTTGATTTAAATCCCAGAAATCTTCAGATGTAAGGAGCAAAAGAGCTGAATAATAAATGTAAAAACATAAAATCACCTCATAAATCATGAACAATAAAATAATGAAAAATATGTAAATAATTTTTTATCCAACGCAGAAAAATTAAGCTAAAAAATAGTTTCATTCTCTCTGTCGGCGTCTCATGTAGGTTTTCTTCAAATGTGAAGTTGGAGGCACAATCTGCACAAATACTGGGTTCAAAATCTTTTCACTGCTGAAATCTCAAATTCTGACTTTCATTTTGTTTTGCATTGAAATATTGTTGCTGGGGATGATTTCCCAGCCTCCTGCTTGACAGGGTTGTTTCTTTTAAACAAACATCTGGAAGTTTGGAGATCATGTCGGATTTTTCCATTTTCAGGACATTTTGTCCTCATTTTTAAAAACGCATCCAGACATGAGCAGAGTCGACTCTCTGATGTCTGCGGAGAAAAACCCTCTGAAAACGAGCTGCCAGTGGAGATGCTCTGACTTTCCTCCATGCATCTGCTGACTGAAGGCATCCTGGAGCGTGGAAGCTGATTGGTCCGTCAGACGGTCATGTGACTCATGGCTGCCTCTGCTCAATGGGCTCTCTGTTGTCCCTGGCCTCCTTTATGTGTGTGTTGTGTGTGTGCCATCATGCGTGATAGATGCACCCCTCCCCCTTCAGCAGCGCGGCGAGCCTCTTCCTCTCACCCTCCTCTTCCTCATCTTTAAAGCTCGCTCGTTTGTTTTCTCAGCCAATCAGAGAGCAGCTCGTTATCGTTGGTTACTGTCAGGTTTTGGTTTCTGGCTTCACATAGAGAGATGATGATGTCATAGTGATGTCACAGAAGATGTGATCGTTTTACAGCTCCAGTTGTCTTTCAGTGAGCAGTCAGACTAATGAAGACTTTTGATGCCGTCTGATAAATGAAGCTACCAAAACTAAATTATGGTTCTGGTTTATTGCTCAGAACTGCAGCATCAGCAAGTTTTAGGGTTCACTTATTATCCAGGTGATGCTGAAGCAGGACTGCTCTGATTGGTCAAACTGCAGTGGCTCCGTACAACACTTTGAGTATTTTTGACCAAAAATTTTGATTTTCCCATTTTCAGTTTTTGTGGTTTGGAAGGAAAATGAACTCATGTTTCGTTTCAGACAACATGAACTTCCTGTTTGTGTTTCGAAGAGAAATTCATAAAAAATATCCACACAGTTCTGATGCTGACTTTGGTTGGACGTACGTCTCTCTTCACAGTCTCATCATCGTTTTAAATTTAAATCTAACTATTTATCCCAAAAGGAGACTACATGTCATAACTCAAACTATCCAAAGACCTTCAACGGGTCACAGAATGGTGATGCTGCGGGCCGGAAGTATCGCCTCCAGTAGCAGTCAGTCCTATCTGACGAGGCCTCTGACTGAAGACTGTTGATGTGTGATGCTAACATGCTAACAGCTCGTTACCCAGGAATCAGAGACGAAATTCCTGATGACATCATCAGTTGCTAAGCCATCATCTCCTTTACTTTTGGTGCCCCTCTTTAAATCCTGTGTTTTGTTAGAGATGTTGGAGTAGGGGATAAGATGGCTTGAACATTCTCCTCCTCTCTGTGCACCATGAAGCCTCCGTTTCAACTCCTCTGGCATTTGGGGTCAAAGTTCAGGGATTATTTGAGCTTTTGAGATGCTAATCAGCAGTTCCCAGTTGTAAAACTACACCTTGTTTCCATGGCTACTCATCATAATAACCTGTGTGATTAGCACCACTATTAAATGTTTAAGCTTTTCTAAGGAGATTATTAAGTGTTAGGGACACTCCGATCGCCTGTTAATTTTTTGCTTTCGGTATAAATGATGCTATATTATCTGGAAAAACTAACAAATTATCTGCAATAAATTGATCTAATTTACACATAATAGACATATTTGACTACATTTTTTATTTTTATTTCCTTTATTTAACCCGGTAAGCCCGGTAGAGATCTTGTGACCGGCAGCAAGAGACAGTGATTGATCACACTTGTTCACAGAAAACAGCTGATTACGATCGGTGGCCGATCGATCGGAACATCTCTATTAAAGATTATTAGCGTCTCGAGGATGGATGTATATCCATGTGGAACTACAAAACTGAACTTGTTTATATTCAAAAATCTTCTGTAATTTATTGCTGTTTGAATTCCCACCTCTTCCTCTGATCTCACCCTGCTTCCTGGGGTCACACTGTGCCCCAGAGAGGAGGATTCTGGGAAATAGTTACAGTCCAAAAGGCTTAAACAGAAATATGTTAAATTAGAAGAAAACAGAAAAAAGTCTAAAATCTGCATCACATGTGAGACAAAAATGAGGTTTGGGTCTTCTTTAGCTGCAGCCTGAACGCTAACATGCTAATGCTAACGACACGGCTCTCTGGGGAACAGGAAGTGGAATCAGGACACTTTAGAAACAGGAAATGAATTGTTGTGGAAAACTTCCTGCTGCAAGGAACCATTATCAAGTAGAAAAAGGTTTAAATAATTAACATTAAAACACAGAAACAGTACATTAGCTTCATAGCAGTCAGCCACATTGAATGTTCATGTAGCCGCAGCTTTTAATTTGTGATAAATGATGATGATGATGATGATGATGATGATGATGATGATGATGGACATGAAACCACCTCATCATCATCATCATTGTTTCACTCAGAGATGGCAGGAGGGAGGGAATGAATGAGCAAACAGAGAAACCAGGTGACCCAGTCAGGGCTGTGCAGGTGAATGAATCAAACAGCCTCAGCTTCACCTTCATGCTGACAGGAAGTGAGTCACTAACCTTCATCACCTGAGCTGTCTCATCCTCCCACCCTGCTGAGGTCACATCAGGTCAGTTCAGGACAAACATTTCATCCTCCAGACCAACGTTTGAAATGTTTCTGTTGCATTTCATTTATTTTAATATACAGACTTCTTTATGTCTGAGGAAGTGGTGACGTCACAACTGGTTACTCAGAATAAATCCATCCCAGACAGAAAAAACTAAACAAAGGAAACCAAATAAATGTAACTAAATATGAAATAAATTGTAACAGATAAATATTGTGAAAATAAACATTGAATGAAGTAAAAAATAGACAAAAAAGTATAAAATATAGTAGATAAAGAAACTTTACAAAATAGAAAAAATATAATGAATCAGAGACAAAACAAACTAATATTAAATTTTAAAAAATTACAATAAAAGAAGAAAGAAAAAAATAAACCTTTAGTTAAAGATTCCATATATGTGCACAATTTGTATTTAGTTTTGTGTTTTGTCTTTTTTCCATTTTTAATTTGGATTTGTTTCATTTTTTGATTTTACAATATTAATCTGGAATTAAAATTGTAGTTGTGATTTTGTGTTGTTTACATTCTTCAGTTTCTTCCTGTTTGAGTTTTTTTGTTCAGTTTTTATTTTAGAAACAATCTTTGCTATTCAGTCTGTTTCTTAATCTGTTGAATCTCACTGGTGTTTAAGTGTTTGGGGTCAAATTTATTTTTGATTGTTTATTTTGGTGTTTAAGTTTTTCATATTTCCTTGGTGATTCCCAACCGTTTTGTATTTCTTTCAGTTTTCGCTCTGTTAGACTGGTTACAATTAGAGGTCGGATTAGGCATTAAAGCAGTTTCTAAAATCAATGGTAGTCGATAGAAAGTCCTCAGACAGGTAGAAGAACAAGAATGTGTGTATGTGTACAAAAGTCTTAATCATCCAATTAGCCTCACCTAATTAATTATCTGCTAGGAAGCCACTTTGTTCAGGTTTTCTGTAGTTTTCTGAGCTTTGGTCGCTTAATAAGGAGGCGGTTAACGATGCAGCATCTGTGAATAAATCCCAGGTGTAGCGCTGATGCTCAGGTGAGCTGTAACACCTGGTGTGTCAGGTATTGGTCCTGCTTCAGCTCTGCAGCGCTGGAATCAAACATGTTTTTAGAAAGAAGAAATCCATTTTGTTGAAAAATTTAATGTCATATTTAGAGAAGAAAATCCCAATAAGACAGTGGGGCCTGGTTCTGGTCGGGAAGCGTTCTGCTGCGGTCGTGTTCAGTTGGATCTTTTACAACATTATATGGTGTTGAGTTAATCTGGGAAACCCATTCTTTAAATCTTGAAACCACATGAGCCGTACTGCGCAGGATGGACCGGGTCACAGCACCAATATCTGGTTCTTCTGGAACCTACTGTTTGATTTGATCTTTCATGTTTCCTGTTATCCGTCCAATCAGAGCTCAGAGTGCAAGTAGACACGCCCACTCCTTACATTTAAGCTTTGAAGGGTTTTGTAAATTTATTTGGTCGACTGAACGTTTGGACATTTATTGCTTCTGGTTCTGGATGATTTGCAGCTGGAAGATTTCTGCTTGCCTTGATATTGAGCTGTTAGCTGATGGTCAGAAGACTGTTGCACAGCAAGTCTTCAGTCAGAGGACTCTTTAGAATCACTGCAAGACTGACTGCTACTGGAGCATCACCATCCACAATGACTGAAGACTTTTGGATGAGTTAATTTTGCTTTGGGATAAATACAATTTTTAAGAATTTTAATTTCTGCAGATTCTATTAAATCAGGAGACAGGATGCTGGACTCTCACTTCCTGTGGGCCGCCCTCCACTTGGCTAAAAGGTCATTATTGATTATGACCTTTCCGTCCTTTATGTGTTCACAGAGTCAGGACATACACCAAGTCTTATGTTGGTCCCTCAGAACCTCCGGCCTGTCACGGCTTCAATAATTCAGCAGAAACAATCGGAACCAGGTTTCTGCGGTTCTGCTCTAAACCACCGACACGCTGCCTTCAGGAGCGTCAGGAAATCCCAGCCCCGTCTGAACAGCCATCAGCCCCGCGTTGATTCCAGGACTGATGGAGATGATTCTGTTTTATTAAAATCCTCCATGACGTCCAATTTAAAGAGCAAATATTAAAGTCAGACATTTTTTCCCCACACCTGAAACCTCCCTCATCTTTCACCTGTCCAGTGATGACACAGACGGCAGACACGGTTGTTTCCTCCATCCACGTCCCCGTGGGAGCTCAATGGCCCCAGACTGCTGAGGGACAGGAGGCTCCTTCTGAAAAGCAGCTGTAGTGGCTGTGGGTGATTTGCTAATAGGGATGGATTCTACTGTTCTTGTCTTGAACTTTTTTTATTATTCTAGCATGATATTGATGATCAGTCAGCATCTGGCTAATCATCAAACTCCCCTGCTCAGTCAAAAGAGTTTGATTTTTCTGTTTAATGAAAAAACAAACAAGAAATGAATAAAAAATATTCACCTTTAAAAATAGTTTTTCAGGAAGAATAAAACCCTCTGATGTTTTATCCTGGAGAGAAATAAATGTGCCAAAAACTTAAAATCAGATGGTGAAACATGTCGGATCGTCACCAACCTGCACTTCCTCTTGCAGCTATATTAGCATGAAAATAAAAGAAACCTGTGAACTGCAGATTTTTGTCAATGATACATAAGAGCTTGTCACTGATTGGATGTTGCAAAGTTTTTTTTCAAGCATTTTGATTGGTCTAGCCTTTGGAAGCATTCGTGACGTTATCTGGCTAGCGCTGACACCGTAACCTAAGATCTTAATGTTTTCTGATGGTTCCTAATAAGTTTTAGATCATTTGTGATCAGTTTACTGACTTTTCAATCCTCATGGAAGAAAAGGTTTTGCATTTTGCAGAAACTCCAAGTGATTTTTTGTTTTTCTCAGATGACTGGATTCGGGTTTTCATGGAGCAACAAATACTAAAGACATCGTCCTTCACTGTCAGCGGATGCTGCTTGTGCGTCAGATTTACAGTCGTACCAGGAACAAGCAGATATATAAAGGCTCCGTTTTGGGACTTTTCTGTGAAAATATGGGAAAAACTTTTCACACATCAAAATCTGTGCAATTAATAAATCAAAATGTATACATTAAAGTCCCGGCTGCAATTTAAATACATTTATATTTGTTAAAGGTTTTACAAATGCATCGTTAGTTTCTCTCAAAGGTTCGGTCAGATTGGGGGTCAGCTCGTTTTCCAGTGACAGCTAGCTGGATGAAGCGCCAGAGGACGTGGGAGGAGTCAAACCCTGAGACGGATTCAGGATCAGGATCCTGATCAGCAAAGAAGTGGAGAAACGACTCCATCAGCCTCTCCTTGTGCTTTTCAATTTTCAGACAGTTTTTGGAAGCTCTGCGTCTTTTTTCAACTTTTAAAATACTTTTCTTTTCAATTTGTTCTTTTCTCTGCAGAATTTTTTGCTTGTATTTTCTTCTGGAAGCTTTTCGTTGTTTTTCTGCATCTGTTTTGCACCTTTTTAACTTTTGGTTCATCTTTGCAGTCACTGCTGTTTTCTAGTTTGCATGGAGATTCAGATCGTCTCTGCAGCTGAAGTGAAAACTTCTCACTGCAGAATCATGAGGATTTTCACTTGTTCTGGTTCTGAAGATCCAATCTTTAAGTAGCTGATGCAGTTCTGGTGGTGCATTCAGGAGCTCCTGACAGCCTCTGAATTCTGAGCGTCAGGATCAGCAGGAAACAGGAAAGATTCCTGTTGGCTGTTAAAGTCAGAGACTGGAATCACAGATGGACTCCGGGAAGAGCCAGCGCTCCCAGAGGACTGTGGGTAAGATGCTGCTGGCGTGCTCTGCTGCTCACACACATGCAGAGTGTGTGTCCATGCATGCAAACACACACTCTGCTGGCATCAGAGATCGCTGTGACACCTGAGGTCAGCCTCCTGATGTGAGCGT
Organism: Poeciliopsis occidentalis; assembly: GCA_010883035.1. Taxonomy (NCBI): domain Eukaryota; kingdom Metazoa; phylum Chordata; class Actinopteri; order Cyprinodontiformes; family Poeciliidae; genus Poeciliopsis; species Poeciliopsis occidentalis. Next base: position 96,605 of record SZYC01003669.1, read on the forward strand.
GTGTGACGTGAGAGCAGAGAGGAGACGCGAGGAAGAGGAGGAAGAGGAGAGACGGGAATAAACTGGACAAACTGTTCCTCCTGATTCAACTGAACTGAATAAAGTGTTCAAATCGTCTGATTGTGATATTTGTTGCTGCAAAGATGATTTAAGATCCTTTCATTAAACGTCAGATTTCTGTTACAAGAAGAAAGTTTCCTCCTAGAAAATGTTAGAGGAGACCTTTGAGTTGGATGAGATCAGAAAAGCTGCAGTTTTAATTCATTTTCAAACATTTTCTCTCAAAATTTTACAATTTTAACAGATGTAGAAAAAAATGGATAATTTCTATGAGTAGCAGCAGCTTTTAGGCTGCAGCTGTGATGAACTCGGCCCATCAGAACCGGGTCACAGGAAGCCGGACCTTACCCGACCCGGTCATCACTCTGATCCGTTTTCCTGTTTTTCCATCATCCCAGTTTACCTTGGAGGATTTTTTCCAGATTTTAATTTGGAGAACCAGAACCAAAAAGGCTTCATCTGATCAGAAATCGCTTGTGCGTCAGATTTACAGTCCCACCAGAAACACAGCAATACAAAGGTTCCTGCTGGAACTTTTCTTTGTTAAAATTAGATCAATTTCACTTTTAAATTCATTAACTGAAATTAAGGCGTTAATGTTTGGCTCCACTTAGTGATTACAAGAAAAACTTTAATCCCTTAAATCTCTCACAGAACCAGAACCAGCAGGTCCAGTTTGAGCGTCCTCCATCATCATAACCATCTTCATCATCATCCCTCTCTGCTGCTGCTATGGATTCGTCTTCAGATATTAATGCAAACGGTTCTGTAGATATCCTGGAATCAATCGGATCTGATTCCATTCCGGACTCCCCGGTTCTGCTCAGGATCTATTGGATCTCTGTGTTGTTCTGTTTGTTGGAAGTTCCCAGAGGAACCAGATTTGGGCCATCAGGGTCAGTAGAATGTAGAGCAGCGCCCCCATCAGGCGGGGCAGAGTCTTTACAAACGCTCCAGAGGTTCTGCAGAACCAGACCACATGTGTCTTTATGTGCTGCAGCTCAGTTCTGGTTCTCGGTCCGGTTGATGTCTCTCAAAAAGAATATTTTTATTTAACAGTGTTTTTACAGTTGGTAGCTCTGTTGCCTTGCAGCAAGAAGGTCTTGGGTTCGATTCCCGGCCGGGTCTTTCTGCACGGAGTCTGCATGTTCTCCCTGTGGGCGGCGGGTTCTCTCCGGGTTTTCCGGCTTCCTCCACAGTCCAAAACCACGTTGGGTTAACTGGTAGTTTGTCCTGTTTGTTTCTATGTTGCCCTGTCCAGGGTCGGGTCGGGCGACCCTGTCTTTTATATCCAGATTTATTTTTGCTAAATCTCATATTTCAGTTGATATGTGTTTTTTTTAATATTGTAATAATATTTTTCTGTGTAAGAAATTGTTGATATTAAATTTTAAATGTTTAAGTTTAGTTACTTCTGGTTCTGGGATTTCTATTTTTCTGGTTGGTCCTTTTCTTTAAGTGTTTAGTTTCTATATTTTCGGAGGAGTTTTTCCTCTAACCTAATTTTCCTGATGGATGTTTATCTGAGGCGGTATCGGTCTGGGCTCGGTCTACATCCTGCAGTCGCTCAGATCAGCCGATTCTCTGAAGGTTATCGAGTCCTCTGCTGTCACATCGTCTGCCGAGGATTTCCACTGGGAGGGGCCCGCGGTGCCTTCAGGGACCCTGTCTGAGTCAGGCACTCGATGACACGCCGCTGCGTTTTCTGGCCCTGAAGCCCGACCCAAACTGAACCCTGAAACCAGATCCGAACCCAGAAGGTTTTGGACCGAGGGCTAGAACAGTCTGAGGACAGAAAGCTGGACTTTTTGAGGACTCGGACGTCAGCGGCCATTTTGGGTCATTTCCATTAGAACCCGCTGCCTGTGGCAGGAAGGATGGAGCCGCCGAGCTGCAGCCGCTGAGCTGTAGCCGCCGAGCTGCAGCCGCCGAGCTGCAGCCGCCGAGCTGTAGCCGCCGAGCCGCTCTGTGGCTCGTTACTTATTATTTTTAAAGCTGTGAATTGAAGAAGTAGAACGACCCAGTTTCAGATGAGCTGCATTTTAGCCCCAAGCGATCGGGAACGACAAACCATCTGCATGTTCGCACTTCGCTCTGCACAACATGATACAGTAAAACTCAACCAGAAAATCATTTTCTGTTTCCACCTGAACATGAAGCAGGAAGCTGGAACCTCGTCGCAGCGCAGAGAACCAACAGATCCACCGAGAAAAAAGATTTAGATCAGAAACCTGTTCAGGTTTCACTAGCTGCTGTTTGGGTCGGTTCTGAACATCTGGGGTTCAGATAAAAACCTCTGAAGAAATCTAGAGATCCTTGGAAACGGCTTGAACGACACATTATCTGAGTCTGGAGCTGATTCACTGGGATTCACTGGGATTCAGTGGGATTCAGTCGGATCGGGGATGATGTTTGCTGAGGAACAGATATTTAGATCTTGTCAGAACCAGTGAGCACCATGTCGATCCAGTTAGATTCTGTAAGATCCAATTGCAAAAAGCTGCAGTAAAACCTGGAACCTCAGCAGAACCTTCTGCTTGTGGCCTGGTCTGACCCAGTTCAGCTCCATCTGCGTTCAGCCCGGTTTACTTCTGATTGTTGGGACTAAACTGGTTCTGTTCAGGTCAATAAACAAGGAGGTGAAAAATTTCCCATCAGGCCTTGCTGCTCTGGCCCAGCTGAAGGTGACCCGACACACAGAGCCGTTTGTTCGGTTGTCGCTGACGGAGGAAGCTGATTGGGCCGCCGCCTGGCCGCCGCCTGGCCGCCGCCGGGCCGCCGCCGGGCCGCCGCAGGGGTGGCCATCGAGATCGGAAGAGCGTCGATGGCCACCTAT
>SZYC01003669.1:126304-137616 GCA_010883035.1 Poeciliopsis occidentalis
ACCAGAAGCAACAAACCAGAAGCAACAAACCAGAAGCAACAAACCAGGAGCAACAAACCAGAAGCAACAAACCAGGAGCAACAAACCAGAAGCAACAAACCAGAAGCAACAAACCAGGAGCAACAAACCAGAAGCAACAAACCAGAAGCAACAAACCAGAAGCAACAAACCAGAAGCAACAAACCAGAAGCAACAAACCAGAACCCCTGACGCTCCGTTCCGATTTCTTGTGAAATCTACGTTTGTTTTCTCGCCTGACCGTTCTCACTTCTGAACTTATGCAGCATTATGTGATCTGTGTGAACTGCAAGCAACCCAAAAGTTGTAATATTGCGATTTTATTCTTGGTGCATTGCAACTTTATTTTGGTCATATTTTGATTTTACTCTCTAAATATTTTGGAGTTATTCTGTCGATATTTCGACTTCCCCTCCTGAACTTGCTCCTGTGACCCGAGGCGGTCAGAACAGAAACATTTTATCTCTAAGCTGGTTGCTGTTGGTGAAATCCTGCTTCATAAATCATCCTCCTTCTGTTGGTTGGACCTTAAAGGATCATAGATGCTGAGCCATGTGAAAGCTTCCTCCTCTGAATAATCTCATTGTTTCTGCTCTGTCTGCAGCTGGAAGAACCACCACCAACGAAGAGCTGGAGGACATGTTGGAGAGTGGCAAACTGGCCATCTTCACCGATGATGTAAGCACCGCACCTGCGGTCACTTTAACGTGGAGCCTTCTGCTTCCTGTACGCATCATCATGTGGTCAGGACGCAGAACGGCCACAAGGTGCGCTGAAACATCAAGTGAAGGCAGCCTTTGCTTCTGGACATGGGAAGGAAAGCTGAAGAAAAGCCGCCACTGCTTTTATTCTGAAGGAGTTCATATTGTTTTCTTCTTCAAATTAAAAGCGGCCGTGACTGCAGAGATTTAACAAAACACCTGGCTGCAAATGACAGCTGAGCTACTCTGATTGAAGCCACTTGAATTGTGATGTCACAGTGTGGTGACCAATCAGCACAGGTCAGTAGTTCAGATTTACAGCAGGTGTGGAGTTGATCTGAACAGGTAAGTCAGTCCAACTGCCAATAAACCGAAGGCAACTAAACCTGGAACCTGTGACTTTCATTTAACAGATGAAGATAGAAAACAAAAAGTTTCTTTACCAACTGACCATATTATCACCCGAAAATAGAAGCAATCCCATTTAAACTATGCTGAAAAAAAGAAGAAAACTAATACAGAAACAGAAACATTTAAATTCAGGTTAATAGTAAAATCACAAAGACCAAAAAAATGTAGGTGGAAGCATAAGCTTAATTTAACTCTGTCTAAATTAAAAATGCTAATGCTATTTAACAAAAAAGGCTAATCAGGAAGTCAACTCTAGCTAACAGTGAAATAATCCTTACTACTATTTTGATCCAAATTCCATTTATATTGACTATGATTGTCCTTTTATAAGTAAGAAAGCAAATATTCTATTAAGAGATATGGTTTTTTCACCAGCTTGTGTATTTTATTGGTCCAGAATTTTCAAAAATATAAATTGGAAATGGACTTGGTTGCTCCCTAAAAAATACTTAATAAATAATAAAATAAAAGAAATTTCTTATAAAATAATTCATAGTGTGTATCCCAGTAAAATATTTTTGATAAAAAGATATAAATGGGATTTGGATCCTATGTGTACTTTCTGTAAAAATAATGAAGAAACACTTGTTCATCTTTTTTGGGATTGTAATTACACCAAAATATTCTGGAGAGATATGACAAATTATTTTCATCAAAAAAATGTAAATATTACTTTTACAGCTAAGGATAAACTGTTTGGGATGGACAAATGTAAACTTGTTAAAACAAAATTATTATACGTTGTTAACTTTTTTATTATTTACGGTAAATATCATATTCATACCTCCAAATATTCAGAGCACAAACCTAACCTTAAGATTTTATTATCCTCTATTAATATTTATATAGAATCTTTAAAAATTAGCTCAAATACCAAAGCCATTCAAATCTTAGATGCCCTTAAGGAAATAAAATCATCAAGCACTGATTCGATGTTAATATTGTAAAACAATTGTTCTATGTTCTATAAAGCCCTTTATTGTTGTAAATGTATCTGTTTGTAATTAAGAGTGTTATATGTTGTTTATGTTTGTTCTGTTTTTGCAATAAAAAAAAAAAAAATAATAATAATAATCCTTACTACTCTGAAAGCTAACTGCAGCTAGCACAATTAGCTGTAACCTAGCTTAGGCTGATTCAAAGTCTAACTTCAGCTAAACTGTCAGCTAAAGCCAAGACAACACATCTGTAAATGCTTTCTCATCTTATGTAACAATTTTAACTTATTTTGAAGCTAATTGTAGCTAATTTCACCTCTTTAAGAAGCTAGTTTTAGCTAATCCCCCAATTTAAATGAATATGTTTATTGTCACCAATCACAAAACTGTTCCGGCAAATCTGGATTTTTGGATTTGCGGTTTGTTTGGCTAATTAGTAACTAGCCAAACATTTTTAACTGTATGTTCATAATATAAAATTTAAGTCAATAAATGTTGTAGATGTATAGTTTTTCTTCTTCTCTGAGACGAGCAGATTTAATCTGCGGAAAAATTTTCTAATAATTTACAATTTATTTCCCAAATTTTAGATTTTATCTTCTTTTCTAAAGGTACTCCTTTGAGGTTTTTTATTTGACGTTCTGTGACGGAGCAGAAAAGACAGAATCTGCTTCTGTAAACTTGTCCTGCAGATCAAAATGGACTCTCAGATGACCAAGCAGGCCCTGAACGAGATCGAGACCCGACACACCGAGATCATCAAGCTGGAAAACAGCATCCGTGAGCTCCACGACATGTTTGTGGACATGGCCATGCTGGTCGAGAGCCAGGTATGCCACAGGTGTTAGAAAGATACCTGATCCCAGAGAGGAGTTGCTTGGTGTCGTTTAAATTCAGATGTTTGTTTTAGGGAGAAATGATTGACAGAATTGAGTACAACGTAGAACACTCTGTCGACTACGTGGAGCGAGCCGTCTCCGACACCAAGAAGGCCGTAAAATACCAGAGCCAGGCTCGCAAGGTAAGGCTCCAGTTTCCCTGCTGATGAAACTCTGCTCTGGACCCCACTGTCCACCCAGGAGGCTCCTTTTCAAACAGCTAACAAAAGCCTAGCTAAAATGCTAGAAGGCACCAATTTGTCCAATCGGAATCTAAAAAATGTCCATGGAGCTCTTCCTCCATTTATCGTAAGACACTTCATGACAACAGCCGTAAACGTCTGAAGACTCCTTCATGTGCACGACAGTCAGTCTCATCCGCTCCCTTCCAAATACAGCGGCGCCTCTTCAACCGACAAGTGACGGGAATCCAGCTGCAGACTCCAGGAACGCTAACCTTCCTGTTGGTCTTTCAGTGTCTTAGAGGAAATGAATGCCCAGAATGAGATTTCAGCTGCAGATGAATTGCATTCCCATCAGACGACTCAAACTATCCAGTTTAAACTTAAAATGCTGTTTTTAGCAGTTGTTGTTTGAATCTTTAACATTTCAGTCTTTCACCATGCTAGCATGCTTTCAGACTCTGTTCTGCTTTTCTCATTATTTGGTGAGAAAATTGTTTTAAAAAAATGGAAATTTGCACAACCAGTGGAAACAGCAGCACAGCCGCCCTGAGGAAGACAGAAACCGCAGGTCCAAACTCACGCACAGATTTTCATGGAATTTTTGTCCAAATTTCCCTTTCCAATAATCTTAATAATGAGCAATGGCTCTTCAGACGCGCCAGCCTAGCATGTTTGTTTCAGTTGTATTTACCCAGAATGCCCTGTGCTGCTTTTGTCCGGTCCCGTCAACCGAACCCAGACCCAGGTTTGTGGGCAGTTCCATTTTTGAGCTGCTCTTTGTGGACAAACAGCCTGGAATCGGATTAAAGTGCAGGGAATTCAGCCTCAGACGAATAACAAAAACACAACGCTACACGTTTTAAACATCAGGAAAAGCCAAATGAAACAGTGGTTGTGAATGTCCTTCCCTCGTCATTCATGCGTTTGCCTCCTACTGTCGCCCTGCAGAAGAAGATCATGATCATCATCTGCTGCGTCATCCTGGGCGTGGTCCTGGCGTCGACCATCGGCGGCACGCTGGGCTTCTGAGACGCTCCTCCACCTGCTGCCATGATGACTGACGCCGACCGACTGACCGACAGCCAGCAGAGAAAAGAAACAGCAACGACAACACAAAAAACTTGAAACACAAATGCAAGACCGACAACCAATCAGCTAGGAAGAGATAATCCAATCACCAATCAGAGGAAACACAGGGGTTTGGGCGGGGTACAAAAAGTTAAGAGGAAACAGCAACACCACATTATAGGTGACTCATCCACACGACAAGAGAGGGAAAATAAACCTATTTATGTAAATGTATTGGGTTAGCTACCTGTAAAAATGATAACCTCTAATATAACTTTTACTTTGTAGTTTGTTTGGCTGTTTTCTATGTTTTGAAGTTCCTAGTTTGTTTTCGGGAGTCTGAGGACAGCGGCGGCTGCTGGGTTCGAGTCCTGAGGGACAAATCTGTCATTCGGGTTCCTCACGTTCATTTCAGAAAACAAACAGCGAATGCATAGATGTAGAAAACCCGAAGGTTGCAGAAGTTGGGGAACGATGTTAATGTTGCGCCTCGCTTCAGCTGGTCCACCTCTCATTGGCCGCGGCCAGCCGGTGACCGGAGACCGATTGGACCCTGAGCAGATGTTTTCACAGCCGCGTTGACGGGGAGGTCAGACTCCCCTGACTGCTGCCTCGATCCAACCAAAGAGCTGGGAGAGAGGGTCTCTGACCGTCCTGGTTATTCTGATTGGCCAGCTGGGCGACAAGGTGATACCTGAGGGCTGGGTGGAGATGGACAGTTAATCTATGCAGTTTAGACACAAGAAAGACGACTTGTCCCTATGAGAATCTGTTCAAAGCTGGGCCGTCATCCTCAAGCTGCTCTTCTCGAGGAGCCAACAAAAAATAACCGAAACGCATCAAAACCAACAAACAGGCGAAACCAGTTACCAGTTATCCGGGTGTGGCGATGGTCCGGCGGCTGTTTGCGTTTCGATGGCGGTCTGTTGCTTTTGTCGTGCTGCTGTTCCGGTGTGTGTGTGACGTGTCCTGTGCTGTATCTGCTTAACATTGTGTTAACGGTGAGTTTGTGTGACCCGACGTGTCTCCGGTGTGTTTGTGTTGGAAAAGCTGTGATGTTTCGGTTGCCACACATGAAGGCTTCATTCCTGTAGATAATGTGAAGGAGCATCACTCATGCAGGAGCCTGCATGACTCCAGCGACCCCTGCTGGGAGAACGGCAGCTTCTGCAGCCAGTTCACATTCTCTATGGGTCATTTCCCTGGAAGGTGGATCAACGTGACACACATTCAGTCACAACATGAACATGTCATGTATGTTTTAACTTCTGATGGAGACAGACCCCATGGATGTTGTGCTACTGCCAGTGGTAGTGTTAGTCTGAGCCGCTTTGCATGGTGTAGAATTAGCTTGTGTTTGTGTAGGTTGTGCAGAAGCTTATTGAAGGTTCATCTTATGTTTTCTAGATACGGTGAAAAACATCCGTGGCCCAGTACGGTGGAAAAGCTTTCAGAAAATACAACGAAGGGTTTGTGGCTCGAAGCAACACAGCAAGAAAATGACTTTTTAAACTGCTGAAAGCTATTTCTAGCTAAGCTAATCCTTGTTAAACTGGATTAGCTAATTAATTAATAATAATTATTTCATGACCTAATCATAGATTTTATCTAAAAAATAAATAATTCTTCCAAATCATTGGCTAATTCTAACTTAAAGGAAAGATAACTATAAAAACATTTCATTTTACAACACAAAAAGTACTTATGTGTAATATTTTGTACTTTATTAGTCTGTAATTGTGAACCAAATTAATTTGGAAGTGAATACTTGTTAACTTGGAGGATACTTCCAGTTAAGAAATTTTAGCTAATAATTAAATACCTGGAGTTTAAACAGGTTTTTTTTTTTGCTGCGTTTGCAAAAAAAGAATGCAAACTAACCATGTGGAACCACGAGCTAATTTCACTTAGCTATTGGTGTTAGCAGTGTTGAACTCACCAGGACAAATTCCCAGGTTTTACAATACTAAGAACATAAATGCTGCAGGAATGTTTCACTGTGTTTGAAATCTGGGGTTTATTGAAAGGTAGCAGTACTGGATGAAATGGCCAAACAAATAGTTTTACAGAGCGATGCAGTCTCATGGCACCTCATGGAAATCTTTACCTGCATGTTTTCAAAATGTCACATTTGACAAATTTGCTCAGATTATCTGAACTCTGAAGGATTCTTCCATTAATAAACCATCTACTGAGTTGCTAGGAATCAGTTCAGACTGAGCTTTTTATAGTCTGAAACGTTGGGAAATGTTTGGTGAGGTGTTCATGATTTGCCAGGACGGTGGTTGGGTTTGAGGTTTCTGGAGGAAAGCGCTCAGGCTCTGTGATGCAGAGGTCATCGTCCTTCTGTTGAGACCTACGCTGGAGGACAAACCACCCTCAGATCCCTCCACACTCTCTGCCAGAGCAATAAGCTTCAGTTCAGAGTCCAGGAAGTAGTCGTTGTTTAGTGGAAAACGTGTTTTTTCTTGAGATGTAGAAGTTAGCATTGTTAGCTTTAGATGTCTGTGGTGCGCTTGATGTTCTAGTTTCAGGTTTGGAGAAGATTGGGGTCTATTTAATTTATTCTTTGGCTTCAATAAACCAAAACTGTTGTGTTCACCAAAGTGTCACCGTCTTCTCCCAGCAGCAAATTCCAACAAATCTCTCAAACGGCCCGTCTGTGAATTCAGAATGATTGGACCCTTTCTTAGCTGTTGTGGTTGGTTTTTAGCTGTTTCCAACAGTAAATAAAAGTAGTGGATTTAATGACTTAGCAAGTCAAAATCTCATTGTAATCTCATGCATCAGATTTTTTAAAAGTTAGCTGCGCTTTCCTTCCCTCAGCGCCAGGGTCTATTGGACAGTTGATGGTTGTCCTGGTGGTGGTCGAGGTGGATGAACGGTGTAAGGATGCCGTCAAAGCACCAGCCAGTTTGTTGACAATGACGTTGTGTTTTGTGTCTGTATTTTCTGTAAAGTTCCTGTTTCATCCATCAGGCCCGTGAAAACACATCAAACCACAAAGACGTCACCAAAATGATCCAGAGGGTCGGTTCGCCCGAGAGTCCAGCCCTCCCGGTCCAGTTGTCTTGTGTTGTAGTCGTTTGGTTGTATAAAAAGATGGCGACGCGCATTGGGAGTCTGACCTTCCCTCCATCCTGCTGTGTGTAACAATTATAACGTTAATAATAAAAAAGGCATGCAAAGCGTTGTGGAGTTTGCATGAAGGTGTTTTTGTACCCCACCCCGCCCTCCTTACCGTGCACTTTACCACTCATCGGACCTGTTTGATTAGCACATTAGCTACTAGCCACAACTTATTACCTGTTACTAATTGATCTGCGTTTCAGTATTTCTGTTAGTCGTTGGAACATAATTGAGTGTTTTATTTAAATGTGAAAGGTTAAACTCCCATCAGCTTCGGTCATTCAGGTCCGTCTGGACGTCTCGCTGGATTTCACCCTGCCTTTATCTGCTGGGCTAGTTTACTCCACCCTTTGTTTGCTGAGAAATCGCCTGTAAGCTGACCTGCGGTTGCTCCTCCACCCATCGTTGTGCGTGTGCAGCATGTTTCCCTGCGTCTTCGGTGAAGACGGTGTGTTTGTGAGCGTGTGCTGGCAGTACGGGTTTGTTTCATCGTGCAAAGCGTCAGACTGCATCCGCCGGGTTGCAGCTGTTTTCACAAAATGTTAAAAAATTGCAACTAAGAGGATCAGAGCCCTAAATGTACGCGACGTTCACTGTTTGTTTGATTCAAACCAAAGCCTTCTCCCTCCCACTCGTGTTCTCAAAATGTCCGCCGCGAGAATCGAAGAGCACAAAGCAAGTGAAGTTTACACCGAGACGTTCCTCAAACAGATACAGCAATTAAAAAAAGCAACACTAGAAGTGAAACGCCTGCCCTGATTCCCCCCACGCACCACCAGCCCTCACTGCATGATGGTCTCTCCCTGCATCAGTTGATCCAACCAATCTGAACAACGTCTGCCTCCAGTTCCTTTTCTCTAGATGCTAGTTTGTAGTCTGATTAGTGGAAAATATGGCACATAATCATAACCGGAGACAACGGTGGTGCTTTCTTCTTCTATTCAATAACTGCTCTTGTTCTTGTTGTTTTGGTGTCATTTTGTTTTTCCTGTACAGTTAACCAGTCGTCTTCACACCTCTGGATCAACGTGCTGCTGCAGCAGGAGCAAAATAGAAATTATTCAAATTATAGATTATTGTTATTTATGATGTATATTTATGAGTAAATTTGTGGGAAACTCTAGAAATAAAAGTCAAAGTTCAACTTAATTCCAGGATACCTAACAGAAAGGCCAGTTTTCTGTTATTATTTCTGAATTATGAGCCAAGATCCGTTGAGCAAATGAGGCAACATTTAGAAGACGGGAATTTCTAAATGATTGTAACCAAAAGAGGACATAGTCAGGATCGGAGCTCGGATGGTTGCAGAAAACTTTCTCATCTACCTGACGTCCCGCCTTGGATTGATCCAAACTAATCTGTTTGCAAACATGCAGTTTGTTGCAGATGTGCATGTGAATCCAGATGTTTGCATAATTCAGATGTTTTCCAGAACAAAGTTTGAAATGAAAACATTTTGATATTCCAGCTCCACAAAGCGCCAGCGAGCGTTGTCCGCGGCGTGACGACGGACTGCAGCGACCAATATATAAACAACAATATATGAATATTTTCATGTGAATCTTACACCAACATACTGCGTCTGTATGACTGTGTACATGGCATTCCTGCTCCTGTGGGCGTTTTCCTGTCAGAGCAGGAAGTGGATCATCCTGACGGGTTCGGGCTGCACAGATCAACTCGCTGATCACCAAACAATCCGCCGTGTTTCTCCACACGCGGTGAAACTCTGTCGTCATTTTGTTTGAAGTAAACATGAGTCAGTCCGGCCAGAACCCGCTCTGCGATGATTTTCAGAAACAGAGCCTGCTGCGTCCTGCTCTGATTACATGAAAACTTTGATTTTTTTTTTTTTTGTTGCAGTAAAAGTTGTGACTTGTTTTGAACTGATTTGATTTTTTCAAGCTTGATCCAAACGTCTCTTTGCTCTATTCATCAAGCGAGACAGTATTTGGTTTGTATCAGTGTTTATTTTTCCTGAGTGGGAGGAGTTAGGGGAGGGGTCAAATAGATAGACCACACCCACATAGTCCCTGCCATATTAAGAAATACACATAAATAACATTATTATTATTATAGTTGTTGTTGTTATAATTCTATCCATAAAAGGCAAATAAAATGCAGAAAAACATTTGCAAAAACCCAGGAGGAGAGTGAACGGCTTCACACAAAGTGAGAAACAGAAAAGCTTTTAAAAGGGAGGTTACCACGACTCCATGATTTAAAGAAGTACAAAAGGAGTTATGTTATCATAAATAATAGTAGTAATATTGAATATTGAATGCTCGCAATTTTGTCAAACTGAAACTGGAATCTTTGTGTTCTGTAATTATTGTAAATAACTTCAAAGAGAGAAAAAATGACTTGCATGTTTATGTATAAATCTACTGAGATATTTATTCCCGTCAAAGTTGACAAGCACTTCGATGTCTGTCCTTTTTCGCTGCTTTTATTTCCCAGACGTCGCGTGTCCTAAGCCCCGCCCCTCCGCTCTCCGTCGCCGTCGTTCTCCGCCTCGCTGTGTCGGGTCGCCGCGTCCGCTCACAGCCGCTCCTGCGTCCATAACCCCAAACCCAGAGGCTCCGCCCACTGGATCCTCTGATGAAAGTGCTTCCCTCCATATTAGGAAACTAAACCCCGCCCCCAGGGCCTTAGCGGCCACGCCCCTGGTCCTTCTGGAGTCCTGTTCTGGGTCACCACCTCTCTGTCCGACGTCGTCTCTCCGCCGCATTTCACCAAACATCCGACCTTTTCCTGTCTGGTTCCCACTTACCTGCAGCCAGTCCTTTAAAACCGACTCAGTCCAACCAGTTCATAGCCATATCCAAACAAAAGTGCCCAGGCAGTCTGTAGACTCCAGACGGTCTGTTGGACTGGGATCAGCAACTCTGAGTCAGAATCGGTGGTGGTAGCATCAACTTTAGAGAACAAGCATACATCCACCGGATGGAGCAAAGGGACTTTCTTGCTGATCTTCATGCTCTCACCAACCAAACCGTCTCTGACTAAAACTAGATTTAAGTCTGGGTTAGTCCTTCAGACCTCACCACAGTCTTCCTGCTACCCAACTTTCCCAGAGGAGTTCCTGGAGGAGATCGTAGCTCTGCTTTCTCGAAGTCGTCAAAGGGAAGCAGAAGCTAGCTAGCTAAGTAAGGCTATAACTAAAGCTAAGTATCTAGCTGAGTTCAGTAAAGTTAGTAAAAGTTAGCTAAACTCAGCGTAAACTAGCTTCGTTCCCAGTGAACCGGTTCAGTTCTTTTCAGGCCATTTGGCAGCTTCGAGGTCTGAGGTTCGGCCGGAGTCGTGACCCAACTCTAGGCCCGGTCTCCAGCCTCACAGGCCTTTCGTAACAAAGAGTGCAATATTAGAGAACAAGGGCTGACCTGGTCATGCAGAGGCCATGGGCCGACGGGCGACGCTCTCCGGCAGAAACTCTGACCGGAACTCCGACCGGAACCCCGCCGTCCAGACACCACGGTCCGGGAGGGTCCGGCAGATCTGGGGGGATCTGCCACTGTTTCAGTTTTATCATCATTAGATATGGCGGCTGATGCTGATGCTAATGCTGATGCTAATGCTAATGCTGATGCTGAGAAGAGACGGAGATCAGAAAAAAAAAGTCCGCACAGTAAAAAATTGCAGAAAGAGGACAGTGACGTCGCTCTTTGCACGCAACTTTGACTGGAAATGCAACTCGTGTCCCGTTTTTTTTGTGTGTATGTGTGTGTAGCGTAATGTAAAGCGATCTGTCCCCCTCCTCCCCGCTGCCCTCCTGCCCCTCCTGCCCCCTCTCTCGTACTGCTGTTGGCTGTTCTGTTGAGTTCATGTGACGTGCCAGTATCCCCCCTCCGCCCCCCTGCCCCCCCCCTCGATCCCCCCGCCTCGCCCTTCCTCCCTTCATGGATCTTTAAGATGACAACTCTATGCAGATGCTGTCTTTTATAAGTGTGTCAAAATTTTAATTTAAAATAAAAACTAAAAAAA
>SZYC01003670.1:17409-31904 GCA_010883035.1 Poeciliopsis occidentalis
GGTGTTCCAACAGGACAATGACCCAAAACACACATCAAAAGTGGTAAAGGAATGGCTAAACCAGGCTAGAATAAAGGTTTTAGAATGGCCTTCCCAAAGTCCTGACTTAAACCCCATTGAGAACATGTGGACAGTACTAAAGAAACGGGTTCATGCAAGAAAACCATCACATTTAGCTGAACTGCACCAATTCTGTCAAGAAGAGTGGTCAAACATTCGACCTGAAGCTTGCCAGGAGCTTGTGGATGGCTACCAAAAGCGCCTAGTTGCTGTGAAAATGGCCAAGGGACATGTAACCAAATACTAATGTTGCTGTATGTATATTTTTGACCCAGCAGATTTGGTGACATTTTCAGCAGACCCATAATAAATTTATAAAAGAACCAAACTTTATGACTGTTTTTTGTGACAAACAAGTATGTGTTCCAATCACTCTATCACAGAAAAATAAGAGTTGTAGAACTTATTGGGAACTCAAGACAGCCATGACATTATGTTTTATACAAGTGTATGTAAACTTTTGACCACAACTGTATATGCATTAGAAGGTGTGCCCTCTTCTTTGTATGGGCTGTCTTAAATGTTAATTTTATTACCTCTGAGACCTACTGAAACACCCAGATCTTCTCGTACCAGCCTCCTTAGGCGACCTGATTTACAGCGTGCATCTGGAGCGTTATCTCTGCCTCAAAATGATTCAACAAGAAACCAGTTGGTATTTTTAAACAAACTCGCACAAAATCTATTGCTTAATACTAACTATAAGTTTGGATCTAAAACTAACTAATTAAAAACATGCTTTTTAATGCTTAAGAAATATATTAATATGTTTGATTATATGTTGTAACGGACTTCTATAGTTTTTAATGTTTGCCTGAACTATTCAACCCTGAGTAAAGAATTTATTGCCCTGATAGCCAATACACTCCCTGTCTGAAATGTTCCTTAGGGAGTATAAGACTGCTTTCTGATTAGAAATTTATGTAAGTTCAGAGAGTCACCAGTTGTCTTAGTTTGGATTTGTATCTAAGTTTATCTTAACGTGAAAGTTAGCTTGTGTACTATTGTGCTACTTTAAAATTCTATTTCAACAGTAGTTAAACATTTCAAGTAAAAGAGGAGCTAACTTGGATGAGAATTTTTTATGAAATTCGATTGGGTAGCCATCTGGTCCAGGGGCCTTGCCACTCTGCATAGCTGAAATGGAATTATTAACTTCACTAAGTGTAAGGGGCTTATCCAAATCCCTCTTTCTGTCAGGACCAATAACAGGAATATCCAAGCTGTCTAAAAAAATATTCATATCTGAGTTGTCCCCTGGGAATTGTGACAAGTATAGGTCAGAATAAAATTTCTCAAAGGCTTGGTTTATTTCAACTGGATCAATTGTGTGCTCACCAGAGGTAACATGTCATAACGATATGAGCTGCGCCGCCGACCGACTTTTGAGTTGGTGGGCCAGGAGGCTGCCCGCCCTCTCTCCATGTTCATATACAAAGCCTCGGGATCTAAGCAAGGATTGCTCCACGTCCTGCGTTGATATAAGATTGTATTGCATTTGTAGACAAAGGCTCTCTTTGTACAGCTCAGGGGAAGGCGACATTGAATGCCTACGGTCCAGCTCCAGCATAGAACTAATAAGCTGTTCCTGCCTTGCTTTTCTAATTTTGTTGCGTGTTGCCGTGTAAGATATTATTTCACCTCGAATTACCACTTTTAATGTTTCCCACAGGATGGAGGGCGACACAGAATCTGATTTATTTTCAGACAAAAAAATTATCTATGGCAGTAGACATTGATTCACAAAAGTTGTCATCTGCTAACAAAGTTGAGTCAAACCTCCAGTTGGGGCGCTGAGCCTGATTAAGTGGGAAGGCAAAGTCCAGCATTACTGGTGAATGATCAGACTCTACA
Organism: Poeciliopsis occidentalis; assembly: GCA_010883035.1. Classification (NCBI taxonomy): domain Eukaryota; kingdom Metazoa; phylum Chordata; class Actinopteri; order Cyprinodontiformes; family Poeciliidae; genus Poeciliopsis; species Poeciliopsis occidentalis. The sequence continues at coordinate 19,324 of SZYC01003670.1, forward strand.
ATAGCAGAATATTCACTTTTCTTAACAAAGGGTAGTAGGGTCTTGTCTACAAAAAAACAATCAATTCTTGAATATGACTGATGGACATGTGAGAAAAAATAGAATTCCTTATTATCTGGAAACAAAAAGCACCAGGGATCAATGCAGCCTGCCTCCTTCATGAATGCTGTTAAAGCCTGAGCCATATTTGATAGGGATGACAATCTAGAGCTGGATCGGTCTAGAGTCAGATCCATTACACAGTTCATGTCCCCACCCAATATCAAATGGTGAGAATTCATGTTAGGTAGAGCAGAGATAAACTTGGATATGAAAGAGGGGTCATCCCAGTTGAGTGCGTATATGCAGGCAAGTATAACTTGAGTATTATATAAAGAACCCGTTACTATAACATATCGGCCCTGTGGGTCTGATATGGATGAGCTTAAAGTAAACTGTATGTTTTTATGAATTAATATTGCTGTTCCCCTCACTTTTGTATTAAATTGTGAATGGTAAACTTGTCCTACCCAAGGCTTCTTAAGTTTTATATAATCTGCAGAAACCAAATGTGTTTCCTGTAGGAATGCAATTTCTGTTTCAAGCTTTTTAAGGTGGGAAATTTTTTTTTTGCCCGTTTCACTGGTCCTCTCATGCCCCTCTCGTTCCAAGTGGTAAAGCGAACTGCTGAGGCCTCCCTTCTTACACTGCCGCCGCATACATTGGCCATGATAATCCAAATTTATACCTGTCCCAGCCCAGCAGCTCCACCAGGCCCCCACCGTGGGTCCAAGCTTTCCTGTACTTAATGTACAAACTTGAGAGAAAAATAAAGTAGGAAAAACAACACAAAACAGCTGTATGAATGACAAAGGCAGCCCCCAACCCAACCCTTTTTAAAACCCACCCCAGTTGTATCCTTGCTTCTCTTGTTGAAGCCAAATGCTGTCCCTTAAACACCTCGTAGGTCTTCCGATAGACCATATACAGTCCCAAACTGACTTTGGAAGGTTCCCGATGAACTTGACATGCAGGAGTTACACTCTGTGTATAATGAGTTAGAACAGTACCAGAAACTATAAACAGTGAATGTTATAAACTCCATGGGGCACTTGTACAGCAACCAGCTAGCTAATGAGCATGGATTTTGGGCACTAAACTTTGCCAAAATAAAACACAACAAGAAAAAAAACACGACAGTGGCAACACAACATTATAAGAAGGGAGAAATTCGTGTACATGCATACACAATGCAAACATACTCACAGGTGTATGGATATATGATCCTTATGAGAAAAACGGTGCGTCCGCTTGAAGCAGAGTTAATATTTTGTCTAGACAATCAATGCAGAGTGGTAGATGTAACCCATAACGCAGCAATTTGTAGCCATTTTCCACTTCCTCGGCATACTTTGTCCTCTTTTGCTGTCCTCTCCATCTCTGCTGTATCATTGGCACCCCGCTTAACTCCAAGAAAAAAAAAAAAAAAAAAAAGATCTGCCGTCAGATGTTTATTTTGCAACGGAGCGGTCGTAGAACGCCTGGGTCTCCTCTGGCCTATCAAAAAAGTGGCTTTCTCCCTTAAACGTAACTTTAAGACGGGCCGGGAAAAGAAGATGAAATGATACACCTCTCTGATATAGAGCGCCTTTAACATCATTGAATGCCGACCTTTTCTTTGCAAGAGCGATGCTGAGATCTGGATATATTCTCAGGGTGGTTCCCTGGTACTTTACTTCATGGTGCCTGGACCATCTTAAGGCGGCTTCCTTCTCCCTGTATTGGTGGAATGCCACGATGAAGGGCCGTGGTGGTCGTCCTGCGGTGGGCATGGGTCCAACTGTGAGGTGTGCCACATGAGTGAAGTTGGCCCCCCCCACCTTCTTCAAATCAGACAAAATTGGTGTCAAACGTTTGTGCTGCGTTTGTGCAGCAAAAATATTTGTTTGTGCTGCTATCATTATGTGAGAGACACCCAATTTATTAGTTTATAAGGTACCCCACCAATTCTGTTTTGTTCATGATAAGTTCATTCATTGTTCATTGTAGTTTATTAATTTCTTCTGTACTTAGTTTTGTGTCTGTCTTGTGAATTTATCTTTGGTAGTCATATTTACTTTATGTCAGTGAATGCGTCGCTGTGTGGTGTGCTCCGGGAACGTGCCGTTCGCTCAGCAGTGTACTGTTTTCCCCGTTCTGCTGGGTATCGTTAGGCGCCCAGTGCTGAAGGGCGGACTTTTGTATAGAGGTAAATAAAACCTTTTTTATAATTAGTAAAGACAACTCCGGATGTCATCTGTGCTGGAGCCCAGCAACATATAATGGCGAGCCAGCCAGGAGAGATGTTTTAAAAGGATTTTCGGCGCAAGAACGGAGACGTTTAGAACCGTTGGCAGGTAACGGTAGCGTTGTGCGCCGCTCAAGTAAAACTCTCTCCGACCTTCGGACCTAAAATTTAAAAGATTTAAGAACAGTTTTCATCCAAGGGGTATGAGAACATTTTTATGAGTCCCCACAATGGAACTGGAACCTCTGCGAGACGAAGTCACAGCCGCGCTTTGTCAGTTAAGCCGCGATCGGCTGTTGGAAGTCAGTTATCAACTGAAATGCTTTGCTACAGATGAGCCCACGAAAGAAAATACCAGACGCCAGCTGATGAGGGCTGCAGAAAATAAGCTGGATGAAGTTGAACACAGCTACACGCCAAATGACGCTGTGCAGTTTGTAAAGGAACTTTTATGGGCTCTGGGCAGACCGGAAGTTAAAGAGGAGCGTCGTGGAATTCTCCACTCGTTCGATACAAGTAGCAAATTTGACGAGCTGGAAGGGGAGATCAAAGCCATAGCTGAGAAACTCAGACTAACGGAAGCCGCTGCCGGCTTCGGGTTGAGCTCATCAGCCAAAGTACCGGAGGTGACTATTCGCCGTGAGTTTCGCATCTGTGGCCAAATAGGAGGGAGCGGTCAGCGTGATCGGCTGTCCTACACCAGCCTGCTGCACCAGATAGAAAATGGACTCCGGAAGGGCCACAGTGAGCCCGAAGTTATTGAAGCAGTGATAAGAGCAATCAGCCCTGGTCTTAAGCTGCGTGATATGCTGGAAATAAAGACCGATTTGACGCTCCCACAGTTAAAGACAATATTAAAAGGACATTACAGAGAAGATGACACATCTGACTTGTACCAAAAACTGGTTAATCTTTCCCAGGACCCAAAAGAGTCAGCTCAAGATTTTTTATTCAGGCCCATAAAGCTTAAAGACAGGCTTTTATATGCATCCAGGAACAAAGAAGCAGAAGACTACAGCATGGACCTGGTGAGAAGAAAGTTTTTAAGATCAGTGGGTACCGGACTGCAAAATGATAACATCAAATTTCAGATCAAGACATTTTTTGACGACCCTGATGTGACCGATGAAATACTGATTGAGAAACTTAATGAAGCTTCAAATCTTCAGACAGAGCGGCTAAATAAATTAAAGAGAAACGGCTCAAAAACCACAAGGATCAACCAGCTGCTCACTGAAGATGAACCACGTAGCAGATCTCAAACCAAGGACAAAAAGACGACAGCTCCTGCTCCACCTGAAATGCACACCTTGGTGAGCGAACTTAGAAACGAGGTTGCAGAGGTAAAGCAGATGTTCATCGCTTCCCTGAACACCAGTAAGTGGCATGCTGCAAAGAGGACACCAGACGCCAGGGGTACAAAGAGAAGGAGGGGCTGCAGAGCCTGCCAGAGCAATGGAAAAGGAGACGACTGCACCCACTGCTTCAAATGTGGCCAGCTGGGTCACATCTCCAGAGGATGCAGAGCTCCACGTCAGCAGCAGGAAAACATCGGAGGGCCACTGCCATGGGACCAGCAGTGACCCAGCCACCACATGTAGAGTTCCGCCGCTGCCTTTTCTGCCACCGGGAAGAAGGTGTTCATCCGTCTTCCACTCCAGAGGTGTTCAGGTTGCTCAGCTACCATGTATTGTTCCAAAGCATGTCAGACACAACACTGGCACAGACATAAGCACACATGTAAAGCTGTGAGACTAGCAGAACAATATCTGGGTGAAAAAAATGAAAAGAGTTGTTTTCCACTTGTAGACAATTTTGACATTTCCTCAGATAAAAAGGGGAAGAAACTAGTAAAGCTAATTGGTAGGCGTAAAATGGTGAGCTGCACTTTTGACAATTCACCAGTCGTAGCACTGTGGGACACAGGTGCACAGGCTACAGTGATAAATGACAACTGGAGAGCAGAGCACTTGCCTCACACCACTATAAGGGAGATAGATGAGCTTTTGGGACCAGAACCATTAAATGGGCTCGCTGCTAATCAAACGGAAATACCATTTATCGGGTGGATTCCCATAGATTTTAAACTTACTGGGATTAAAACGTCCAGCCCTAGCCTATTAGTGCCCGTGCTCGTCTCTAGCGACCCAAATGTGGCTCAAGACCCTATAATAGGGTACAATGTGATAGAGGAAGTCATCAAAGAGCAATTGGAGCAACAGGGTAATAAAAATGATATTGCTAACATAGTGAGCAGTGCTTTTGACATTGATGTCGATTCTGCAAAGACTATCATCCAGTTAATACAGACATCCCAGAATCCTGGAAAGGAGATTCAAGTAAAAACAGGATGGCATAAAGTTATCCTTGGCTCTGATGAAACTCGAACCATTCGTTGTCGAACCCACATACAGGCTGACGAGGACACTGTAATGTTATTTTGTCCTACTCTGAATACCAGCAATCCAGAAGGACTTCATATGCAAGAGGTACTGTTTAAAGTGAAGAGGGGCACCTCAGTCTTGGTCCCGGTGTCTGTCACCAACACCACAGGTCATAATGTAACTTTAAAACCACGCCTTATTCTAGGCCACATTGAGGCTGTAAAAGCAATATACCCAGCTGCTTTGCAACCAGTAGAGAACCAACAAACTAACAACATGACAAGTGATGCAGATGTTAAAGCCTCATCCCCTGCCAGCAGTGACATGAGTAACGTTTGGGATCCTCCTGTACAGTTAGATCATTTAACTGGTGAGCAGCAGCTTGCAGTGAAAACAATGCTCAGAGAGGAGTGTAAAGCTTTTGCCAAAGACGAAAATGATGTTGGTTGTATTCCCAGTCTTTGCATGCACATTACCCTCAAAGATCAGACACCAGTTCAAAAGACCTACATTAGTGTGCCTAAACCCCTGCACCAGGAAGTAAAAACCTACCTGCAGGATCTGATAAACAGAGGCTGGGTTACAAAATCAAAGTCATCCTATTCTTCGCCGATAGTCTGCGTGAGAAAAAAATCAGGCGAGCTCAGACTTTGTGTAGATTATCGAGAACTTAATCGCAAATCAGTACCTGATAGACATCCTATTCCCAGAATACAAGACATGCTGGACAGCCTGACCGGTAGCTCCTGGTTTACAGTAATGGACCAGGGAAAGGCTTATCATCAGGGGTTTTTAGATGAGGACAGCCAGCCACTCACTCTGATTAGGGATCGCTTCTTTTGGCCAAAAATGCAAAGGGACATTGAACATTTTGTCACCAATGTTTGTGAATGTCTAAAAAAACAGAAAACCTAATAGACAGGCAAGTGCCCCTATGTTGAGCATAGAGACCACTCACCCATTCCAGCTAGTGTCAGTTGACTTTTTGTATTTGGAACAATGCAGAGGTGGTTTTGAGTACATTCTGGTAGTGAGTGTCCGCTCTGAGCCCAAATGACCCATTTGTTTATGTAATTCATCGAGCACCAACGGATGGTACACTGAAGAAAGAACTAGTTGTTTTTTGGTTTTGGTTGTTCTAAACAATGTTCCACCCTCGGTGATTTTTAGTTTGCTCCACTCTCTAGCCAATGCTTTAAACTCAGGACTCAGTTTGGAGTTCGTGTGCAGCAGGTCTTTTGTTTTGCAGCTTATACTCATGCATTTTACCTATTACAGGGTCTTGCCGTTGTGCTGCACAGATTTCCTGTCTTGGTATTGGTTGAATTGTCTCCAAAAGTCTTTCTGCTCCTGATTGTTGCTGCAGGACACCAAAAGAGACTGCATTCAACATTGGTGCTGGTTCTGCTTGCTGCACTAAGATACCCTGCTGTGTGGCTACTACAGCATCTTGGCTAATTGTTTGTGTGCAGCTTTTCATGTAGTCTTCAAAATCAATGGGCATTCGAGATAACCCATCTGCATCTGCATTTGTTTTCCCAGGCCTGTATTTTATGGTAAAATTGAAGTCTACTAACTCCGCAACCCATCGCTGACCTGACGCGTTTAATTTTGTGGTGGTCAGAACATAAGTGAGTAGATTATTGTCAGTGTAAACCACAAAAGATGGGGCATGAAACAAATAATCCCTGAAGCGCTCGCAGATAGACCATTTTAAAGCTAAAAACTCCAGTTTACCTGCATGCATATGATAATTTTTCTCTGGCGGGGTTAGAGTTCTAGATCCATAAGCTATAACTCGTAGCTTGCCGTCTCTGCGTTGATAGAGAACTGCCCCTAATCCTGCTTGAGAAGCATCAGTATGCAGCACAAATGGTTGGTTTAGATCTGGGTATCCTAGAATAGGAGGGTTTGTCAATTTGTCAACTAGGCAGCACAGAATTTGATGATGAGTTTCTGTCCATTTAACAGGGAATGATGAGGGCAGCTGTCCCCTGTTCAGTTTGTTTTTCCTCTGTTTTCTACTTTTCTGATTTTTTGAGCCTTGGAGGGGGTTTTTAGCGTCTGCTGGGGTTGCAATCAGTTCATATATTGGTTTTGTGATGCATGAAAAGTCTTGAATATAAGATCTGTAATAAGACAGAAAGCCCAAAATCTGTCTCACCTCTCCCACTGTGCTGGGTTGTTTTTCTCTGAGTGCCAGAACGGGGGCAATCTCTGCTGGATCCATGCTATGACCCTCTTTTGACACCATCCTACCCAAGAACCTAACCTTTGGCTTAAACAGTTCACACTTCTTAGCAGTAAGTTTAACCCCATGTTTCTGGTATCTTTGTAAGACTGCTCTTACATGTTCAACATGGTCCTCAAATGATTTACTGTGAACCAAATTGTCATCAAGATAAGGTAGGCAGACATCATCACGCAAGCCCCACAAACACTCCTCCATGCTTCTCTGAAATTCTGCTGTTGCTGAACTGAGTCCAAATGGGATTCTAGTCCATTGATATAAACCCCATGGAGTAATAAATGCAGTTATGGACCACTACACCCGCTTTACTCAGGCTTACGCAACTACAAATAAATCTGCAAAAACGGTGGCAGATAAACTGTTTAATGACTTTTGTCTCAGATTTGGCTTTCCAGAAAAATTGCATCATGATTTAGGACGAGAGTTTGAAAACAGGTCGATACATCACCTGAAAGAACTGTCTGGTGTTAAGGGGTCACACACCACCCCCTATCACCCACAGGGGAATGGACAAACAGAAAGATTTAACAGGACTCTTCTTTCAATGTTAAGAACGCTAACGGAGGAACAGAAAACAGACTGGAAAAATCACCTCCACAAAGTCGTACATGCATATAATTGCACTGTTAATGATGCCACTGGTTACTCTCCCTTCTTCTTGCTGTTTGGGAGGTCACCATGGTTACCAGCTGATCTTCTTTTTGGCCTTGAGCGAGAGCAAGGTTCGGGTTCCTACCAGGACTATGTGGACAGATGGGGACAAAGGATGGCTGAAGCATACAGCATTGCCTCCAGGAATGCAGCCAAGTCTTCTGACCGAGGGAAAATACAGTACAACAAGAGAATACACGGTCCAGGACTGCGAGTCGGGAGCCGTGTACTTGTCAGAAATGTGGCTGAAAAGGGAGGGCCAGGCAAAATCCGCTCCTATTGGGAAGATAACATCTATGTGGTTAAGCGTCAAATGGGGGAGGAAAGTCCTGTGTTTGAACTGGAGGCAGAAAATGGGAAAGGCAGGACAAGAGTTCTGCACCGAAATATGTTGTTGCCCTGTGATTTCCTCCCTCTGTGTTCAGATGAGAACATGAATGCAACCTGTACGAGTACAAAGAAGAGACATGACAACAAACAGAGGCGAACGCGTTTGGAACTGACACAACAGACAGGAAATGAGGAGGAGATTCCAGATGAGGACAAACAAACATTTTTGCTGAACAAATATAGTCAAGTAAATTGACACCCATTTTACCTGATTTGAAGAAGGAAGGGGAGCTGGTTGACCTTTGATGACCCCTGGAGAACATTTTTCTCAATATCTTCAGAATGATACCAGCACAAATGAAAATTATTGCTGCACAAACCAGCACAAACGCAGCCGAGTTGATTGACACCAATTTTGTCTGATTCGAAGAAGGTGGGGGGGCTGGTTGACCTTTGATGATGGATCAGTGAGTCGATGTCTCGCTCACTCTTGGCATACAGCTTGATGTCATCCATGTAGAGAAGGTGACTGATATTGGCCCCATTTTTGAGTCGGTATCTGTAGCCAGTCTTGTTGATAATTTGGCTGAGGGGGTTCAGGCCTATGCAGAACAGTAGCGGGGACAGAGCATCTCCTTGGTATATGCCACATTTGACTTCAATGGTGGTTTTCCACAGTGAAGGCTCTCAGACTCTTGTTGATGTTATATATCTCTAAGCATTAAATGATGCCTGACATGAGCTTCCAGGTTGTGGAGAGGCAGGTTATTGGTCGGTAGTTGGGTGGGACTGGACCCTTTGATGGATCCTTCTGGATTAGGATTGTCCGCCCTTCAGTTAACCATTCAGGGTGAGTCCCACTTTGTAGCAGCTGGTTCATTTGGGCTGCCAGTCGCTCATGGAGAGCAGTGAGTTTCTTTAGCCAGTAGGCATGGATCATGTCAGGCCCTGGTGCTGTCCAGTTTTGTTTGGCAGTTTCGAGTGCTTCAGGTATGGGTATCTGCCTGTACTTTCTGGGTACTTGTCTTTTCATTACCTTGATTTTAGCCTCTAACCGTCTTTTCCATGGTGGGTATTGGGTCTCATGGTTGCTCTTATAGCCAAGTATCTCAAGGATCACTGATGCTGAGTTGTAGATCAGCTCATTGGTTTCTGTTATGGTAAGTCACATTTTCAATGAGACTTTCTGATGGTACTTCACTCAGTCGTTGTAATTGGCACCGAGGAGGTCTGGTTGTCATTCGGGTCTCTCTCAGGTCAGCAGCTGTCTCGTTCAGCTCTGTTTCGCTCATTGGGGCCGTGTATCCCCTCACTGGGTGGGGACTTGTAGTTAAGTCCCCACAGTTCTGACATCCAGGTTCCTCAATTTTGCTGTAGCATTTGTGTTGTATCTCGTCAATCTCAAGTTGTGATAGCAGTTGCCGTTTGCGAATGTTGGCTCCTAGCTACTAGTTGTTTAGCGTTGTTTTTTAATTAACACCACCCACTGGAACAGATTTGAATTGTGACATTTATGTCACATTTGGTGTATATCGTAATATTTTTCCATATTAGGAAATTAATCCCTTAAGAATTTTTTTACTTAACACAAAATTAACTTTTTATTTGCAAGTTCTTAAGATGTATGATATCTTTCTGGTCAAGACTTGTTTTTTTTATTTTTCATTTTCAGTTTTAAAACCTCCAAACTTGATTTGCTGTCAATCCAGGTTTTATGTGATGTCTTGTCTGAAGATTAAAATTGCTGAATTAGTGGAATCTCACCTCTACTGTACTAAGAGAAAACAAAGTTTCCCAAATCAGCTTACTTTTCACATTAGCTGCCCAGGTGAAGCTCTGCCTTCATTACCCGGAATCCCTAACTATTCACATGATTGAATCAGGATGTTTAGCAGATGTCATTTGAGGACGTCATGAGTTAAAAGTGAACATTCAACCTTAAAAATAAACTCTGTTCAGTGTACAAAAAGGTGGTGACACTGGTGTCACCGTGGATCCTAATGGGTTAAAATTTTAATTGAAATTTCACAGAAGAAACTTCTTTGATGGTACATGCTTCTAATGCTCAAAACAACCAGACACAAAAGCCCAGACACCCGGTGGAGAAAACCCATTTCGGCCACGAAAGACCTCGTTCTTTCGGTCATGACCCAAAGCTCATGACCATAGAAGAGGGTAGGAACGTAGATCGAAGGGCTCATGTTGCATTTAAAGGTGGCTCGGAAAAACAGGTTTCGACGTCCGTCCCTCCATTTTCTTCTGGTTCATCTGGGATCGGGCCGCAGGGGTAGCAGTTTCAGAAGGGAATCCCAGACTTCCCTCTCCCAGCCGCTTCTTCCAGCTCTTCCGGGGGAATCCCAAGGCATTCCCAGGCCAGCCAGGAGACATTGTCCCTCCAGCGTGTCCTGGATCGTCCCCAGGGCTTCCGACCGGTTTGACATGCCCGGAACACATCACATGGAGCCATCCTGACCAGATGCTCTTGCTACCTCAACTGGCTCCTCTCGAAGGTTATGACAAGTTAACGATTAAACTGAAAAAAAGTCATAGAGGGGGAAGTGTGGAAGCTCCGACTTTATCGAGTTAATATAGGAATAACAAAGAGTTGGCCACTTTAAGGTAAAAACAACAAACAGCTTCTGGTCCAGGGGGTCACGGCTAACTCTATAGGCTTGCAATGCCCCCCAATGATCTGCCATGCTGCTGGGCCTGCCTTCAAGATGCTTAGCTGTTTGCTAATGATGTCAGAAAATAAAAAAAAAAAACATAGCCATTGTTGTCATTTTTACTCAGCATGAAAGTTTAGAACAATTTTATCTGTTTTGTTTTTAAACAGACAGACAAAATCCCAGGATGAACTCCATAAGACGAGGTCAGTGATTCACTGAGTCGGTTTCTTTAAATGTTAATCACACTTTGCATTAACTGATCACAGAATCAGGTTATCATGAGTTAATTGAAAAGAGAAAAATTGACATCAGAACAAATACAAAGTATCTTAGTGTGAAGCTCCAAGTTTTGCTGCAAAACATTTTTCTTTTGCTTTCCTTCTGCAGAACGGCTCTGGAAGAGAAAGATGAAGAACTGAAGTCAGTTACAGAAAGGTACTGATCACACAACAAGCTGATTGGCCACATTAAAGTTTAGTCTTCAAGATGCTTCACAGTTTGCTGATGATGTCATAGAAAATAGAAAATACATTGACGTTTTGATGGTTTTACTGCTGAATCAGTGTTTAGAAGGGTTTTAATCTGTTGCCTTTGTATAGCAGACAGAGACAAATTGAACTCCAACTTCAGCCGACGAGGTCACTATTTTTCTGGATCTGATGCCACTGATTGCAAACAAGGCAATTTAGTTTGAAATGTATAGACATTATTTAAGTTTTAAACTTTCATGTTAAAGCTTTCAATGTTGGGCTGAAATTATGCTTCTTCCTTTCTGTAGAAATACTCTAAAACACGTGTCAAACTAATGGCCAGGGGGCCAAATCTGGGCCACCTTAGCATTTTATGTGCCATCTCGACTCCAAATGACATCAATAACTCCCTCCAATTTCTCACAAATATGAAAATTTCACACAAAATCAACAGATTAAGAAATTTTGCAGATTATATTCTGATTTCTCAAAATTGGCCAAAAACACTGGGTTTAAGTGATTGCTGTCTCAGCATTAGTTGATGTCAAGTAATGGTACATGACCGACACGGCGATTAACAAAAAGTCACAGTTAACGAATGCGAGCATTGTCTTGCTTGCAAACTTTACTGATTGCAAGCAAGACAATGTTGCTTGGATTTACTAGAAAATATTAAACATGAATCTTTCAATATTTTGCTGAAATTATGCTTTTTTTCCTTTCTCTAAAAGTGATGTAAAACAAAAAGAAAATGAACTGACATTGGTCGATAACAGGTATTGCTCACATACAAGCTAAAATATCATAATAAATTGTAGATCATATTGACTTTGAGAATATTAAAGACATTTGGTGATTTTACAACATAAAGTGTGGCGTGAAGGATTGTTAATTTGTTTTGCTTTAAACAGCCTGATTGAGTCCCAGGATGAACTCCTTAAGATGAGGTCAGTGATTCACAGTCAGTTTCTTTAAATGTTAATCACACTTTGCATTAACTGATCACAGAATCAGGTTATCATGAGTTAATTGAAAAGAGAAAAATTGACATCAGAACAAATAAAAAGTATCTTAGTGTGAAGCTCCAAGTTTTGCTGCAAAACATTTTTCTTTTGTTTTCCTTCTCCAGAACGGCTCTGGAAGAGAAAGATAAAGAACTGAAGTCAGTTACAGAAAGGTACTGATCACACAACAAGCTGATGGGCCACATTAATGTTTAGTCTCCAAGACGCTTCACAGTTTGCTGATGATGTAACAGACAAACTGTATTGATACAATGCTCCAAATAACTAACAGATTTTCATTTAGGTGATTTTACAGTAGAATCAGTGTTAATGGAAAAATTAATCTGTTGCCTTTTTATAACAGGCTGAGAGAAATTCAAAAGCAACTTGAGAAGGAGAGGTCAGTATTTTACTGGCTCTGTTGCTGCTATTACAATCAAAACATCATTGCTTTGAATTGATAGACAGTTTTTAAATTTGTGACTAAGATTGAAGCTTTATATGCTTTTCTGAAATTATCTATTTTTCTTTCTATAGAAATATAACTCAAGAAAAA
>SZYC01003670.1:31914-73857 GCA_010883035.1 Poeciliopsis occidentalis
GATACATGCAGTTCTGTCAAATCCACATTATGGTAATATGTGGAATAGTATAAATATTGTACATAAGACAATATTTGCAATATTTTTATACATCCATCCATCCATTTTGTTGATTCATGTTGACCTGAGCTGATTGTCTTCACCTTCTCTCATAAAGTGAGATCATGTTGGTGACAGCAGGGGTCACCAACCCGTCGCCCGCAGGGACATTTCAGTCGCCCGCGGAGCCACTTCTAAAAATAGCTATTATCATTAGGGAGCACTAACAAAAAATAATTTAATTAAATGTTTTTACATTGACGTAATGACGTTTGTTTTTATTTAGAGTTCAAAAGAGGGAAATGATAAAAACGTTTAAAATAAATTGCTTTATATATAAAACTCTTTCCTGCTGTTAAAGTTCAGAAACTATCGGAGCGCAGCAGCGCCTGCAGCTGCACTCTGCATACCTTCACATTTTCCTTTACGTAAAGAAAAGAATAACTTCTGGAGTTTTTATCATTTAACTCTATTTACCATTAACAAAATTGTGAAGAAAAAAAAAATTGTGCCAAAACATCTTATTCGTAGCGCACATCGCAAAACCTGAACCTGGGAATCAACACAACCTCTTTCCTTGAACCACATGGGGAGGCTTCGCTTCCATGTCTTTATTATTTAGCATCGTCTGGAAAAAAAAGTCCGCTGCTCTTGGTTTAAGTTTGTGCTGATTTTTGCGCATTGGAGAGGTGCTTGTGCTCTTGCAGGTCAGGTGCAGTGATAGTTTTGTGTCGGACCTTTATTTTTTCGACATCTGCTGGTGTCAGCCAGCGGGACCCGTCAGCTGTTCGGTTCGCGAAACCACGAAAAAGCTAATAAACTGGCGACCCGCCAGAACCGCACAGACTGTCAGAAGCTCAGGCTGATCTTAGAACAACGGGCGGTTAAAACCCAACTCGTTCATTTTTAGCTTACAGAAAAACGCAAAGCCGTGAAATAAACAAAAGCAAACTGACCAATAAGACTGAGGCTTTGGTGTTCCCCACCTCAACCCTCAGACTGACAGCTGTGTGTGTATAATGTCTATTGACACAAAGGATATTTTATTTTCAAAAATTGTGCTAATAGAACAGATGGTTAGATAATAAAACAATAACTATTCTTTTCTTTTTTATTTGAAGGAAAATTTCAAGGTACTCAGTGCTGTACAGTGTTAAGAATTAAAAAGAGGAATAACTTGATTTAGATCGTTAATTAATTCTTTGTCCCGAATTCTTGCGTCTGTATACGTGTGCAGAGAGAAAGAGCAATCATACGACGTCAGACTTCAGATATCCAGAGTTTTATCCAGAGAAAATCAATGCAAGAAGAATGTTACAATAAGCATCTCACCTAGATCATCAAAAGTCCAAGACATGACAAAACAGAAACAATTAACTGAGTAAAAAGGACAGAAACAAAAGATGCATCTTCTGGGAAACTCACTCAGCACAAAGAGATTCGGACTTCTGCTGTAAAACAAACCATTTTATACGAATGTGTATTCTCCTCATTTAAATACATGCATTAGGAGGTGTGTTTTTTCCTTTGTGTGGGCTGTCTTAATGTTAATTTTATTACCTCTGAGACCCACTGAAACACCCAGCTCTTCTCGTACCAGTCTGTCTAGACTACGATATATGACGTGCAGCTGGAACGTTATCTCTGCCTCAAAATGCTTCAACAAGAAACCAGTTGATGTTTTTTAACCAAGCTTACACAAAATGTAATGCTAAATAATGACTATAAGTTTGGATCTAAGAAGTAACTAATTCAAAACATGCTTAAAGAAATATAAATAATTTTATCTATATTAGAATTAAATATAAAAAGTTTTAAGATCCTAGTGAACTTTTGAACCATGCTCAGGAATTTGTTAATTGCCTGGCAGACAGACTCCCTGTCTAAAGAGATTCTAGGCCTGTTTTCTGTCGAATCCTCCCTAAGAATTTCTATAAGTTCAGAGAGTCAGCAGTTGTTTTAGTTTGGATCTTTATCTAAATTTATGTGAATGTAGAGTGTACTTTAACTTTCTATGGTATATTTCATATGTATCAAAACTATCCTGTGCAGTATTGTGCTAATTTAAAATATTATTTCAACAACAGCTGCAGGTGTTACTGCAACAATCCATCAGTTTGCTTTTGTTTATTTCAGTCACTTGTGGCCAATTTAGAATCACAGAAAAACTCCAAAAGGGAATCAAACTTAAAACCCTGAGCTAAAAACTTCTGATTACATAATAGCAATTAACCATATGCTGCCATGGTAAATTATTACTGATAACTATTGTGAGTAGTCCTGATTTAATATGATCAGACAGTATTATCAAAAAAAAATTCCCTTCTCACCCACCGTGGGTGATTCTTATCCTCTGAGCTCGGGTCCTCTACCAGGACTGCACATTTCTGGACTGAGATGTCTGATGTTGTTCCTGGGATCTGTTGTAGCCACTGCTCCAGTTTGGGGGTTACTGCCCCGAGGGCCCCGATGACCACAGGCACCTCTGTGGTCTTCACCTTCCAGGCCCTCTCCAGTTCTTCCCTGAGGCCCTGGTATTTCTCCAGTTTCTCGTACTCAGAAGCTCAGGCTGATCGTGCCATTTGCTTGTGGTATACCAAGGTACTTGTAACTGTCCTCTATGTCTGCTATTGTTCCTTGTGGGAGTGAGACTCCTCCTGTGCGGATCACCTTCCCCCTCTTTGTGATCAGCTGACCACACTTCTCTAGTCCGAATAACATCCCAATGTCCGTGCTGTAGATCCTGGTGGTGTGGATGAGTGAGTCGATGTCTCGCTCACTCTTGGCGTACAGCTTGATGTCATCCATGTAGAGAAGGTGACTGATGTTGGCCCCATTTTTGAGTCTGTATCCGTAGCCAGTCTTGTTGATAATTTGGCTGAGGGGGTTCAGGCCTATGCAGAACAGCAGTAGGGACAGAGCATCTCCTTGGTATATGCCACATTTGATGGACACTTCTGCAAGTGGTTTGCAGTTGGCTTCAAGGGTGGTTTTCCACAACCTCGTCGAGTTTGCAATGAAGGCTCTCAGAGTCCTGTTGATGTTATTGTAGCATATTTGAAAAGACAAACTAAACTGTTATTCAATATAAATGGCTTTTAACCAAGATAATAGGCCAGTTTCCTTTCAGAAGAATAGGTATGACTCAAGAAAGAGCAGTTAGGCTAGAGTTTTGCAGCTGCGAGTGTTTTGTATTTGCAATGTGAATATCATATTTACAACCACAACATTGGGATATGCGATTGGCCATCAAGGAAAAAAACAAAACAATGAAATAAAAAGAAATATAGAGGAGAAAAGAAGAAACACAACAAAGGGAAAAAAAAAAACAAATTAATCAATCGTTCCCAAAGTTCATCTTACAACCCCTTAGTCCATCCACCCCGAATGGGGATTAATCAGGCTCGCAAACAAGGCGAGTATCCAGGGCTTGGTTCACGTCCTGGGTAATTGAAAGTCCAATCAAAGAAGGAACAGAGTTCTTTGTAGGATTCTCCTACCAGCTGGGTAGGAGAAGTAAGCAGTCTTCTGTCACCAACAGGTGAAATCTTTCTTTGGCTCTAGGCCTGGTCTCATAGCTCACCATCCACCTGGCCTGAATAACAAAACAGGACCACTTCCTCAATATATATTGATATGATCTAACATTTAGTGTATACACAATTCAATAAACAACATTTTGTATTATAAATAATTCTATCATATTTAATCAATTGCAATTTCATTAAATCTAAAATTCAATATAAATTACATTCATGAAACATTCAATAAATATACACCATATGATCAATTAACATGAAATGTAAAATAATATAAACCAGTGCTTAATAAATACTTCAGTTACCCGTTTTGTTTATCAAAAGGAGTGTACAATCAGTTTTTCTTTAGTGGCTACACAACAGCAGTGATTATAAGCCAACGCTAAGTCATTCACAAAAACACTCACCAGTTCCGCAGTTTTGTCTCATACTACCGGATCTTTTTCATCTCCCTTTCCGGCTCACAATAATGGGCTCCTATAGTTCAGCACATTAAGTGAGCATCGAACACATTTACAGCAATTAAATGATACTACGCTTTAACTGACCTGCCAGCTCTGCTCCTTCCAACGCGTTCTACCCTTCACGCCCTTTCGCTTGAGCTAATATACCTAGCCGTAAACTGGAAAGGTACATGTGACCCCAGTACACAACCGCGATTGGCTAAATGATAATCTCGCGAGAATCACCCATAATACTATTAAAACATCGCGAGATTTGATGCTAAAAGGCAAAAGAGTAGAAAATCAGAGGAAATGAAGGTTTAAAACTACACTCGGGTTACATTATACATCTCTAAGCATTCAATGATCCAAGTATACGGTATTGAGTCATAGGCTTTCTTGTAATCAATCCAAGCCATGCACAGGTTGGTGTGTCGGGTTTTGCAGTCTCGGGCAACTGTGCGGTCTACGAGGAGTTGGTGTTTGGCTCCTCTGCTATTTACACCGATACCCTTCTGTGCCGTGCTCATGTGTTTATCCATGTGTTTGCTTATCTTGGCCGCTATGAAGCTTGACATGAGCTTCCAGGTTGTGGAGAGGCAGGTTATTGGTCGGTAGTTGGGTGGGACTGGACCCTTTGATGGATCCTTCTGGATTAGGATTGTCCGCCCTTCAGTTAACCATTCAGGGTGAGTCCCACTTTGTAGCAGCTGGTTCATTTGGGCTGCCAGTCTCTCATGGAGAGCAGTGAGTTTCTTTAGCCAGTAGGCATGGATCATGTCAGGCCCTGGTGCTGTCCAGTTTTTCATGTCGTGAAGTAGCTCCCAGTCTCAAAAAGGTTGGTGAACCAAACTACTTCTCAGTCCAGAAATTCTAAGAACGGTTTCAAATGGCATAATGGAGAAATGTTATGATGTATTGAAGGAAGAGCTTCCGAAATAGACAAAGGCATCAAACTTTTTTTAGGTTTTGTTTAACATATGCAGCATTTTTGTATAAGGTAAGATAGTTACCTTCAAATGCACATAGTGCTATAAACCAGCACTCTGTGTCTGGAAAATACAAAATGTATCTTTCATTGATGAAAATGTAAATCAAATTTAATGAGTTAAAATGCAAACAGTTTCCCTCAGATATGTCCAGAATATATGAAGCTAATGTTATTGTTTCCTCTTTATTATTTATTTAATAATTAAAACATTTTTTCCCTTCACCAATCTGAATTGAAGTAATATTCCTCAAACAGAGGTTCTCTTCATGTAACATGCTCAGCTATCGTATTTTCGTCCAGTTCTGTCAAATCTATATTATGGTAATATGTGGAATACTATGAATATTGCACATTAGACAATATCTGCAATAATTCTATACATCAAATTAGTTTAACAGTAACAATAAATAAATAAATAAATTTGATTTTTAAAAAGTGTTTTTCTGTCCAGAATGTTAATGTTTCATTGATCCTCAGAGCTTCATTTGTGATCAAGAGCACAAACAATTGACTGTAAGTGGGAGATTTAGCAAATAGTTTATTAATCCAGGAAAAAACATTCTCTATAAAGCAGTTTATCTAGTTTAGTTTTAATTAGCTGGGAAAAATTCTCCTGCAAGGGAATAAGGAACAAATTTTTCCTCTCTTATTATATATGTGTAAATTCAACAAATATTAAACAATTGTTGTTTTTGTTTAAAAAAGAGCTTTAAGTTGATCCTCATTGTGAATCAGCACTATAATTAAGTTCAACTAACTAAACTTAATTACATTCTACCTTCAGTCCTACACATTCATGTAGATGAAGAAAAATATTTTATTTGCTTAAAGACTGCAGGAATCAGCAGCTGTGAGATCCAGCCCACAGCGTTGTAACCCACAAGGATGTGAACACAAAGAAAGGTTTGATTTTTTAATTAACCATAAAATCCCATAAACAGTGATTAGAGAACTGATTATTTTATAACTTGCATCTTTTCACAGTATGACTCAGATGAAGACAATTTACAAAGAGAAGCTCAAAAATGCCCAGTAAGAAATCTGCTAATGTAACCAGTTACTAGCTAATATTTACCTTAATGGTTTATATATGCAGGTCTGTATTCAACTGTTAATATTAGATCAATGTCTCATTATAATTGAACTCAAATTATGTGTCCCTCAAAGCTTCACTTTTCCCCTCCACAGATCTGAAACAGCCAAAAAAGAACAAGAACTGATATCACTGAAAGACAGGTACAGATATTTAATATTTAGTTATTTACTGACCTGCTGCATAAATAACCAAACTAACTGTTTGACAGACTGGCAGCACAAATGGCCGCTTCACTAAAAACAGGAGACACTGAGAGCATGAACAACCCAGTCAGTAAAACCAGACTGACTGAGATGTACGACAACCTGAAACTGCTGCAGTGGCCTAAAGTTAAAGATCAGCTGAAATCCAGGAAGATCAACCCAAAGGAGGCCAAAGATCTGATTCAGGTAGATCTGATCCCAGGACGTTTACCTGCTGGGTTTAATGTCACTGTGAGTCTCTTTTGACTGATATGGACCTGATCTCTATAGAAAACATTTGGAAATGCATCAGATGAAATGAAGAGAAGGAAACAGCAGATAGAAGAAATGTTCCTACAGACTGAGTCCAGCAGTGGACCAACTCTTCAGAAGGTAATTGGACTGTAGAACAGATTTATCCACAGAATCACTAAAGCAGCATAAGGAAATGTGTAAGCAGCAACTTCCTGTGTTCCAGGTTAAAGAGTACAGACAGCTCACAGTTCAGAACCTGCAGATGGTTCTGTTCCACACCAACAAAGAAGAACTTCTGAAGGTATGTTTACAGAAGGTCCAGTTTGAAAACGAAACAGAACATAGATATATTTATAGCTCTGATGGAGCAATCAGTTTAACATTGATACATTTTCTTCTCAGACTGGTTTCCCAGAATGTTTAGGTGAATTTCCAGAGGAAGTGAAGGAGGATCTGAGACCTCTGACCTCTGAATGCTACTGGCTGAGCTGCTTGATGGCTCTAAACAATCCTCCTCTTCAGCCGGACTGGAGGAACCATGTTCCTGGGTTTGAAGCTTCCTGGGATATTTTACCTCGAGAAATTAAACCATGTGTCTAGTAGAGGAAGCAGATGCAGCAATGAGGGGAACATATTCTGATATCACTTCCTGTTTATTATTTTATTGTGGGAAATTGTTCATGTGGGGTTTAATTTGTATAAAAACAACATGAATTGAGAAACTAGAAAAAAAAGGGGAATTCTTTCCAGTTTTAAGCTGGCGTTCTTATGCAATGATGAAAAAATTAAAATACTCGAATTTCTTTTATTTATTTAACCGAGATCAGAAAATGGCTCAGTGTGGCTACTTATCCGATTTCCCATTTATTGCACAAAACGGAAATGGAAAAATGGATAATGAGTGCTCAATTTCCATTTTCATGATATTTTTCACAAGCCTGGGAGTTGCTGGAGATAGGCACCAGCAACTCCCGACCCCACTAGGGACAAGGGTGCACAGATAGTGGATGGATGGATTTTTAATAAGCGGTCTGATCCGGAAGTTCTCTCTGTCCGGCTCACACAGGGGCCTTATCACACATACAGGCTGGAGACAGACAAGCTCGGTTCTTTCATGTTGTATTTTCTGCCATCTGCAAATCAGTTTAAGTAATACTCCTGTGAGAACCAAATAATGCCGGACGTGTGGTCACCAATAAAAATGGTTGGCCTGAGTTTTTAAGTTTTGTTTTTTTATTTTGAAAGGCCAGAGCTTGGCTGGTTGCAGCAAACAGAAAGGGGCGGGGACAGACCACTGTCAGTCTCATACCTTATTTGGGAATGGGCCCATGATCAAATTAACTGCATGCCACTATGGACGAGTTTACAAAAAGGGGTCAGTACTCAAAATTATTTTCATTTTAGATCTAATAAAGGTGATAATTGCAGTGGGGGTAGAAAGTCACCATAAACACTTACAGACAATGTTGATCTGCAAAAGAACATTAAAGACTACACATGCAAAAGCACCAAAAAAAAAATTCCTGTATTCTACTGTACATGCATGTTCATAACGTACATAAGATAAATCAGAAAGCAGAGCACGACTTCAACATATTTTTATACAATTGAAAGTAAAAAGAAGCCATGTTGGGACTAAAAAGGATATTTGGTAAAAAGGTGACTCCAGTACTCCAGTAATTGATCTGAACTGACTAAGTATTTGAAATAATGACAAACAAAATGCATAACGTTATGTGCAAAGGTCATTCAATATAGAAAATCAGGTGAAAAGAGCTGATCTGTGTTTTTTTGTCATCTTGTATTTAACGCAAATAAAAAGTCTGCCACCACATTGTGTAGCCGACTTGAACTCTGCATTGTGTGAGTAAGGAACCAGCAGACGAGGACTCGAAATGCCTAGCAGGTTTATTCTGTTTGAAACAAAAATAAATCAATGCAGCGGTCTGGGCTCCGACTTTCCCACACACAGCACACACCTCTCCCCAGCGCAGTTCGGCGCGAACTGACACAAGAACGTGTCAAAACCAAAATTCCGTCAGAGGTTCACTTAACAATAAAGCATCCAAACAATCAAAACAAAAACAAACAGAAATCATCTGCCCAACAGTCACAATTCCCACAGTTCAAATTGAATCAATAAAAAGAATTTTCCATTATAACATAAAAACATATTAATTACATTAATCTAACATCCAGATAACACTTTGAAGCAATTCACATACCTGTTTGAAACAAAAATAAATCAATGCAGCGGTCTGGGCTCCGACTTTCCCATACACAGCACACACCTTAAACGGTCGAAAAAACAAATAACCAGGTTGGCTTGATAAACTCAACAAATGTCGAAATGGTGGGAATCAAACACCCGATACAGAGCTGCACCAACATAAAACAGTAGAAAACTAATATATAAGATATGTTAAGTTAGCAAACATACTTTCTTTTAGAATATTTTGAATATTTTCACAAACAAACTGATGACAGATAGTACACTCTCCTCTCCCCAGCGCAGTTCGGCACGAACTGAGGAGAGTAGCGGGAACACACAGGATGTGATGCAAAACCAGAAACAAGAAAATAACCAGGAAACAAGAAAATAAAAGCTTCTTTACCAAAATAAAATTACAACTCGAAATCGAAGAAAAACAAATATACATAGATAATGAAGATGGATTTGGGGTGAAATATAAACAATTTTTTACAGACTTCCTACAATTGCATCATTATCATTTATGCACAATGAAACATTTGCACAGAGCAAAGTTCAGGTGAAAAAGTTTGAGTAGACACACGTTAACATATCTGGAAGAAAACATCAAGTTTTCTTCCAGATAGATACAGTCATATGAAAAAGTTTGGGCACCCCCATTAATCTTTATTATTTTTATTTCTAAATATTTGGGTGTTTGCAACAGCTATCTCAGTTTGATATATCTAATAACTGATGTACACAGTTATATTTCAGTACTGAAATGAGGTTTATTGTACTAATAGAAAATGGGCAATATGCATAAAAACAAAATATGACAGGTGCAAAAATTTGGGTACCCTTATCATTTAATTGATTTGAATACTCCTAACTACTTTTCACTGACTTACTGAAACACAAAATTGGTTTGGCAACCTCATTAAGCTTTGAACTTCATAGCCAGCAATCATGAGAAAAGGTATTTAAGGTGGCCGATTGCAAGTTGTTCTCCAGTCTGGATCTCCTATGAAGAGTGGCATCATGGGCACATCAAAACAACTCTCAAATGATCTAAAAACAAAGATTGTTCAATACAGTTGTTTAGGATACAAAAAGTTATCTCAGAGATTTAAACTGTCAGTTTCCACTGTGAGGAACATAGTAAGGAAATGGAAGACCACAGGGACAGTACATGTTAAACCCAGAAGTGGCAGGCCAAGAAAAATATCAGAGAGGCAGAGAAGAAGAATGGTGAGAACTGTGAAGGACAACCCACAGACCACCTCCAAAGACCTGCAGCATCATCTTGCTGCAGATGGTGTCACTGTGCATCGTTCAACAATTCAGCGCAATTTACACAAAAAGAAGCTGTATGGGAGAGTGATGCGACGGAAGCCTTTTCTGTAAGCACGCCACAAACGGAGTCGCTTGAGGTCTGCAAAAGCACATTTGGACAAGCCAGCTTCATTTTGGAATAAGGTCCTCGATAGGTACTTATGGATCTAAATAAAAGAACGAACAGACAACGCAAGTGAATTTTATGAAAGCTTTTGCAAAAGGAGAGAACCCAGCAAACTGCTGCTTCACGCGCGGAGGAGTGGTTAGCTCAGCTGACAGAGATTTTGCAGGAGTGAGAGTTGGAGGAGCTGAGGGGAGCACTGCCTGTGTGCGAGGAGGAGGGGCCTGCATTGCACCTAGTCTGGGCTCGTTATCTTCTGGCTTTACAAACAAAGTAGTGGCTTCCTCACTTTTACTCCTTTTGTCTTTGTTTTTCCTAATTTGTTCTCTTCTATCTTTAGTTGCATCTAACCATTGTTTTGCACATTTCAGTTCTTCCTCCTTTCTTTCTCTCTTTCTTCCTGTTTTCTCAGCTACACTTTTTTCTAATATTCCCACTAAAGTTTGCCATTGTTCAATTTTTAATTTTCCATCTATCTTATATTTCTTCTTCCATTTTGACATGTGTACTGTACTACCAGGAAATCTGGACAGCATGTACTTTTCATCCCCTGCGGGATCCTCAACAAGTGAGGAATTACAAACATTTTTATTTCCCATTACTTAAGTACTCTGCAATTTAGCTATACTTTGTGCTCTCTCTCAAGTAAGTGCTGGAAGTCAGCGCTTAGTGTCCCCTGAAGAACAGGCTTCTAGACTGAGACTAGCCTCAGTCCGGTTCTTCACTTAGGATTCTAATTCCGAGGACAGAAAGTTTTACTCACAGAGAGAGATGAGCACCACTCACTCTTGTATGCACACACACACAACACAGCGCAGCAGCAATGACACAGCAATAAAGATTGCAGCAACAAACAATGACACAGCAATAAAAATCGCAGCAACTAACAATGACACAGCAATAAAAATCGCAGCAACTAACAATTTCCTATCAGTGCGAGGATTCTTCCTTATGGGAAGTCCTCATTAAAAGAGGGACTCTAAAAACACCCCTCTTGTAGATTTTAGTTGAGACAACAGGGATTCTACAACCTCTGGGACTTTAGTCAAGTTGTTCTGACATGGACTCCAACCTTTTTAGCTGATAAACATCAACTGGGCCTTTAACCCTTTGGTACTTTAGTCAAAATACTATTTGACAAGGCCTCCAACCTAGGAATTTAGCTGATAAACATCAACTGCAATGTCAATTGTTTCACTTATGCTTTCTGTCGGCTCGTTCTGTTCGGTCAGATCTCGTCAACCCGCCACCGGCAGACAAAGTCGGACCTAGGTCGCTGGCCTGGTGAAGAATTCACTTCCCGGGTCTTTCTCTCCAGGTCCTATTGCACGGTTTTCAGCGTGTCCTTTCTGCCTGTCAGTGACGGCTCTTAGAGATCCGGGTCACGGCACCAAAATGATAGGTACTTATGGATCTAAATAAAAGAATGAACAGACAACGCAAGTGAATTTTATGAAAGCTTTTGCAAAAGGAGAGAACCCAGCAAACCGCTGCTTCAAGCCGTTCACTGAGCGCTCTAAAGACCCTTTGTTAGGGCTTTCTCTTTTATTACAAAGTAGAAAGTAGAAAAGGAATGTGGAGGGAGGCAGATAGGAGTATCCCGAAGATACAAGTGGCTGCAGCTTCAAGGTCTGTACACAGCTGTAGCTAACAAGTATAAGAGCTTTTCTCAGGGATGTGAATACTAAATCTATTATAACTACAAATGTAAGAATGATAACAAAACATAATTATTCTAACAGTCCTTTGGACTGATGAAACAAAGATAGAGTTGTTTGGTCATAAAAAAGGCGTTATGCATGGCGACAAAAAAACACAGTGTTCCAAGAAAAACACTTGCTACCCACTGTGAAATTTGGTGGAGGTTCCATCATGCTTTGGGGCTGTGTGGCCAATGCTGGTACTGGGAATATTGTTAAAGTTGAGGGTCTCATGGATTCCACTCAATATCAACAAATTCTTGAGACTAATGTTCAAGAATCAGTTACGAAGTTGAAGCTACGCCGGGGATGGATATTTCAGCAAGACAATGATCCAAAACACCGCTCCAAATCTACTCAGGCATTCATGCAGAGGAACAATTACAATGTTCTGGAATGGCCATCCCAATCCCCAGACCTGAATATTATTGAACATCTGTGGGATGATTTGAAGCAGGCTGTCCATGCTCGGCGGCCATCAAACTTTACTGAACTGGAATTATTTTGCAAAGAAGAATGGTCAAAAATACCTTCATCCAGGATCCAGGAACTCATTAGAAGCTACCAGAAGCGACTAGAGGCTGTTATTGTTGCAAAAGGAGGATCTACTAAATATTAATGTCGCTTTTCTGTTGAGGTGCCCATATTTTTGCACCTGTCAAATTTTGTGTTTATGTGTACTGCACATTTTCATTTCAATATTGAATTGTTACTGTGTCCATAAGTTATTGGTTATATCAAACTGCAATAGTTATTGCAAACATCCAAATATTTAGAGATTAAAATAATTTAGATTAATAGGGGTGCCCAAACTTTTTCATATGACTGTAGCTGATAATCCATTAGCTATGGCTCCTCGCCACGTCAGCAAATCTGCACCAGATATTTTGTGCGTTGTCGGGGAGCTTTGCGCATCGATGCACATCACCTGGCGGACTGCGGCGCCGGAACCCCCGTGGTGGCCAAGAGGCCAGAGCGGTGCTGAGCTGCGAGGGCCGCCCAACGCCACTTGCGACTTTAATTGGGCCCGAGCAGCAACGTGCTGCGAAGGCCTATTGTAATCATAGTGTTTACTTTATATATTCTCATTAAATACAAAATGCTCAGTGTTTTGGCTTTCTATGCACCAAACGCATTTTTTGGTGCATGAGAATGGGAATTAGTGAATGCACACAAACTTTCTTTTCCGCTTATCAGAAAAAAGCTTGATGGAAAATGCTTCTAATGCTCAATTATCGGTTTCGTGAATGTTTACAAAGATGTGAGATAAATCTAAATTTTAGAATGAGAAAAAATTATTCAGTAATACGTGACAAACCTGTTTCTGTCTGCTAATCAGCAGGTGTCTCTGTTGAGGTATCTCACTCTCTCCCTAAGGGAGAGCCCACACACCCTGTGGAGAAATCTCATTTCGGCCACTTGTATCCGTGACCTCGTTCTTTCAGTCATGACCCAAAGCTCATGACCAAAGAAGAGGATAGGAACATAGATCGAACGGTGGGGGTGTCTTACCCCAAATGGAGGAGTTTAAGTAACTCAGGATCTTGTTCACGAATGATGGAAAATAGAGATATAAACATCTTTTTAAGTTTCATTTTTGAGTTTATTGTATTTCTAAATGAAATTGATTGTAGTTTAAATTTCTATAAAAAAAAACAACAACCATTATCTCCACTTATGTAGCTCCATAATTTTGATAACATAATAGTAAATGTGAGAATGAATGACAGAATATGCGACTGAGAATATCAGTAAATATTAGAGGGTTTGAATGTGAATGCGAGAATGAATAGCAGTCTGTGTGAAAGAGTTTGATTGCAATGGATGCCATCTTGAATTTTCAGTTTCTGACAGGATGCCTTTAATAAAGAAGGGATTGGAGTCACGGACATTGAAATGCCTGGGCTTTATTATTATTTAGAATAAAGAGTCTTTTAAATAATAATGTAAACATCATCATTAAGAGTATCTGAAATGTTAGATACAAGTCGACAGCCAGCACTGGCCACCCCATCTTCTCCTGCAATTAATGTTGAATTAAACATCTCTTCATAAACGAAGCTGAACTAGGCTTTCACTGGCTACTTCTGAAAATGGCTAAAGGGCAATTCCACCATTTTTTTTCTCACTATTTTGAATGTCTTTAATCTGCTCCAGTTTAAAAACTACAAAATTCAGACACTTCAAATATGTAATAGATTATTCTTCATGTAATATTTAAAACTTAGTTTGTGAACCATAAAACCTTTATTTAATTTGTGAAAATTTATTAAAAGGTTGTACTAGTTCTTTTGTTGCTCCTAGACCTCACAGCTCCAGTCTGAAG
Source organism: Poeciliopsis occidentalis (assembly GCA_010883035.1). Lineage (NCBI taxonomy): Eukaryota > Metazoa > Chordata > Actinopteri > Cyprinodontiformes > Poeciliidae > Poeciliopsis > Poeciliopsis occidentalis. The sequence goes on from SZYC01003670.1 coordinate 46,136, forward strand.
AGCTGTCAAACCTTACCATCAACCACAATGGCATCTGAATGTTGGCTCAGAATCACACTTTTAATTATCCTTATTTACACAAACCACCATTCAATTTCACATTCAATAAGATGTTGCTTCTATGAAAAAAAATAGTATGAAAATATTTTAAAATATATTAGAATTGTGTAATGTATGATGAGCAAGTGTTTCTCAACCTTTTTTGGGCCACAGGCCCTACAGGCTACTTGTTAACAAGCTTATGGTGCTGTTGGTATCAGCTAGTCATCTTTTAGCTAATATTACCTGCATTCAGCAGCATTACTTGAACCAAGTTTGTTTGGAGGAAGAACTATGCAAAATTCTTTGAGTTTTGCTGAAATGATTGAAACACACACCAGAGTAGCCCTGCACAGTAGCACAGGTATAAACCCAGCGAGACAGTCTTAGCACGCTTGTGTTGCGTTTGAAGGCGGCTCAGAAAAACAGGTTATAATGTGTTAACAACGATTAAACAGTTTAACTACTGAAAAAAAAGTCACAAAAGACACAGACATGGGAAGTGCGGAAGCTCCTACTGTATTAAATCAATATAAGAATAACAGAGATTTGGCCACTTTAAGATAAAAACAACAAACAGATTCTAGTCCAGGGGTCACATCTGACTCTATAGCCTGGCAATACCCCCACTGATACCCATGATGCTGGGACTGGTCTTCAAAATGCTTAGCAATTTGCTGATGATGTCATGGAGAATAAAAAAAAAACAGCCAATTTTGTAATTGTCACTGCAGTATCAATGTTTAAAAAAGTTTTTATCTGTTTTGTTTATTAACAGTCTGACTAAATCCCAGGATGAACTCCATAAGGCGAGGTCAGTGATTCACTGAGTCAGTTTCTTTAAATGTCAATCACAGTTTGTATTAACTGACCACAGAATCAGGCTATGTGAGTAAATTGTAAAGGGAAATATAAACATTAGACCACATACAAACTCTTTCTGTGAAGCTCCAAGCTTTGCTGCAAAACATTTTTCTTTTGTTTTCCTTCTCCAGAACGTCTCTGCAAGAGAAAGATAAAGAACTGAACTCAGTAACAGAAAGGTACTGATCACACAACAAGCTAATGGGCCACATTAAAGTTTAGACTTCAAGATGCTTCACAGTTTGCTGATGATGTTGTCATAGACATTATGAAACACTTTGAGATTTTGATGATTATACTATAGAATCAGTGTTTAAAAGGGTTTTAATCTGTTGCCTTTTTATAACAGACAGAGAGAAACTGAACTCCAACTTCACCAGGCGAGGTCAGTATTTTACTGGATCTGTTGCCACTGATTGCAATCAAGGCAGTTCTGTTGTAAATGTATAGACATTTTTTAAGTTTGAGATTTTCATCTTAAAGCTTTCAGTGTTGGGCTGAATGATGTGTTTCCTTTATGTAGAAATACTCTAAAACACATGTATCAAACTCAAGGTCCGGGGGCCAAACCTGGCCCACCGTAGCTTTTTGTGTGGCCATCTCGACTCCAAATGACATCAATGACTCCCTCCAATTTCTCATAAATGTGTAAATTTCACACAAAATCAACCGATTTCCATATTTTTCTGATGTTTTTATAAATCGTTCCCAAAACTGGCCTAAAGCACAGTACAAGTGACAGCTGTCTCAGCCTTACATGTCAAGTAACAGACTGTGACCGACAAGGTGATGAAAAAAAAAGTCACATTTAATACAACACATTAGTGCAAATATTGTACAAATTCCTCATATAAATTACTCAATTAGTGCCACAAAATCTTTGATTTTGATATCAGAAAAAACACAAAAACAATGGCAAACTTCTGAATGGATTGATCAGTGTGAAAAGATGTTGAGTATTATTTTGATTTTAAGTACTTATTGAATGCTGAAACCACTATTTCTTGTTATTTTAGCTAAATATATATATTTAGATTCAGACACAAGCCGCAATTTAAGAACATTAATATTTTAGATATGGCCCAAAATGAAAATGAGTGTGACAGCCCTGCTCTACAGCAAAAACAAAGAGAACTGAACTCAGTCAAAAGCATGGTTTACATAAAAGCTAAAGAAATACTTCAAAATTTGTCATTTTCATTTTTAATGTCATAACATCTTGCTCGTCAAGTTTAACTAAATACTATGTCAGATATTCATGATTTTACAACAGAATCTGTGCATTTATAACAATCTTACTGAATCCCAGCATGAACTTCTTCAGGAAGCTCAGTGTACCACTAAACAAGTTTCTTGAAATGTCAATCACACTTTGCATTAACTGATCACAGAATCAGGCTATTTGAGTAAATTGTAAAGATAAATGACATTAGAACAAATAGAAACTCTTAGTGTGAATAGCATTTTTTAGCATTTTTTTTTTATTGTCATTGAACAGGATTCAACGAAATTTCTATTGCAACTCCCGTGCAAAAAGTCAAATATATACAATATTAAATAAACAAACACACAATAATAATAATAATAATATATACAACTAAAATTAACTAAAGGCACTCAACCACACCAAAGAAGAAGAAGCAGCAGGTCCAATTATGGTAAAGTGCAGATGATGTGACAGTGCAAGTGCAGAACAATATGGGTGTGTGGGGGTGGGGGGTGTATGTGAGGTTATGATATGTGTGGGAGGGGGCGGCAGGGAGTAATGGCTCTGACGGCTGTGGGGAAGAAACTGTTTCTCAGTCTGTTTGTTGTAGTCCGTATATTCCTGAACCGCTTGCCTGATGGCAGCGGCACAAACAGACTGTGGCCCGGGTGGCTGGAATCCATGGCTATGGATCCAGCTCTCTTCTTGACCCAGCCTATGTAAATAGAGTCCAGGTCTGGGAGGGGGCATCCCACAATGCCTTGTGCTGTTCTCACCACCCGTGTCAGTTGTTTCCTCTCCAGTGCTGTGCAGCCACCATACCACACAGTCACGTTGAGGCAGAGGACGCTCTCGATCGTTGCCCTGTAAAAGTTCACGAGCAGCCGTGAAGAAAGTCCAGCACGTCTCAGTTTCCTGAAGAAGAAGAGCCTTTGTTGTGCTTTCTTCACCAGGTGGGAGGTGTTGGTATTCCAGGAGAGGTCAGACGTGATGTGGAGGCCCAGGAACTTGATGTTGTCCACACGCTCCACCTCTTCTCCATCTATGAGAAGGGGAGTGTGACCCGTCCTCCTGGACCTTCTGTAGTCCACAATGACCTCCTTGGTCTTCCCTGTGTTCAGCACCAAGTTATTGGCTGAACACCACTGAGTGAGCTACTGAATCTCCTCTCTGTAGTGGGTCTCGTTGTTGTCTGAAATGAGACCCACTACTGTTGTGTCGTCCGCAAACTTGACGACTGTGTTGGTGGGGTGGATGGCAACGCAGTCGTGTGTAAACAGGGTGAAGAGAGCTGGGCTGAGCACACAGCCCTGTGGCGTGCCTGTGTTGAGGACCAGTGGGGACGATGTTGAGCCACCTATTCTCACCACCTGAGGCCTGTTGGTGAGGAAGTCTTTGATTCAGTGGCACAGTGAAGCAGGCAGCCCCACCTTGAGTAGCTTCAGCACCAGTTTGTCTGGGATGACGGTGTTAAATGCTGAGCTGAAGTCTACAAATAGCATCCTGACACAAGTGTTGGGATGCTGCAGGTGGGTCAGGGCTGTGTGCAGAGTGATGGAGACAGCATCCTCTGTTGACCGGTTCGCTCTGTAGGCGAACTGGAGGCTGTCCAGGTCTGCAGGGATCAAGTGTCTGATGTACCTCAGAAGAATCCTCTCAAAGCACTTCATGATCACCGGGGTCAGAGCGATGGGCCGGTAATCGTTCAGGCTGGTGATGGTCGTCTTCTTCGGTACAGGGATGATGGTGGAAGACTTGAGACACTCAGGAACCATGGTGAACTGCAGGGACAGATTGAAAATGTCCAGAAACATTCCTGCCAGCTGGTCGGCGCACGTTTTCAGCGTCTGGCCTGACACCTTGTCCGGTCCTGTAGCTTTGCGGGTGTTGATCCTCCTCAGGGTGGACGTCACCTGGTGCTGCTGCAGGACGAGAGGCTGGTACTGCTCTTCCAGTCGGGGTAGATGTACAGCTTCTCTGCTGCCCACTGTGTCAAAGCGGGCAAAGAAGCTGTTTAAGGTGTCAGGCAGGGTGGGGTCGCGGCTGGTCAGCTGAGTGCTGTGTTTGTAGTCCGTCATGGTCCTGATGCCTCTCTACATGCTACTGGGGTTGTTGTTGATGAAGTGTTCCTCAATCCGCTGTTTGTACTGGAGCTTGGCCTGCTTAATTCCTTTTTTCAGTTCCGACCGGGCCCTGCTATAAGCCAACCTGTCTCCAGATCTGTAGGCAGCATCCCGGGCTTTCAGCCGGGCCCGTACTGTGCTGTCCAGCCATGGTTTCTGGTTTGGAAACACTTTTATGGTCTTAACAGGGAGGACAGCATCGGTGCAGAACTGAATATAGGACAGAACGGACGATGAGTATTCCTCCAAGTCTGCTCCGTCCCTGAACACACTCCAGTCTGTGTGCTCAAAGCAGTCCTGAAGTGCAGAGGAGGCCTCCTCAGTCCAGACCTGAACTATTCTGGTGGTCCGCTTAGTTCTGCAGGCCAGAGGCTTGTAGACAGGAATCAGCTCCACTGAGATGTGGTCAGACATGCCCAGATGTGGACCTGCTACAGCCTTGTAGGCTCCGGGGGTATTGCAGTAGACCTGATCCAAAATGTTATTGTCTCTGGTGGGAAAGTTTATGAACTTGTGGAATTTGGGAAACACAGCCTTCAGTTCCACGTGGTTAAAGTCCCCCGCCACAATCATGGCCGCCTCCGGGTTGGAGTTCATCTGCCCGCTGATCAGGCAGTATAGCTCCTCTAATGCTAACTTAGCATTAGCCCGCGGTGGTATGTAGACGGCCACGATCACAATGGACGAGAGTTCTCTCACCAACTTGAAGGGTCTGCATTTTACCGCCAGATATTCCAAGTCAGGAGAGCATAATGTGCCGACAGAGTGTGTGGCTGTACACCAGGCATTGTGTACATACAGTGCCAAACCTCCGCCTCTGCTCTTACCCGAAGCTGCCGTCCGATCCGCCCGGAACAGAGCGCGCCCCGTTATCTCCACCGCTGAGTCCGGGATGTTGTCATCCAGCCAGGTCTCTGTGACAACAGTCACACAGCTGTCCATCCGGCGAGAGATAATTCGGAGTCGCACCTCGTCGATTTTGTTGACGAGGGACCTGGCGTTGGCGAGGAAGAGGCTGGGGAGGGCCGGTCTGTGAGGGCTAGCATGTAGCCTAGCACGCACGCCGGCTCTCTTGCCCCTCTTTTGTTTGCGCTGCCTCCTCCGTCGCCTTCGCAGCAGGGGGGAATGATCATAGTTCCAGGTGTTCGAAGCAGCTCTGGAGGAATAAAGTCCAGCTTGGTGGGTGTGTGAAGTCCAAACTGTGCTCCTATGTTCCACAGTTCTGATCTGCTATAAGTTGTCAAGGCTTCCAGTAGTGTGTTGAGCGAAGACATCAATGAAAACAGGCTAACAAAAACAAAAACACGGGAGCTCCGAGCCGCTGCGTCTACACGCGCCGCCATCTTGTAAATATATTGCTGCAAAACATTTTTCTTTTGTTTTCCTTCTCCAGAACGGCTCTGGAAGAGAAAGATGAAGAACTGAAGTCAGTTACAGAAAGGTACTGATCACACAACAAGCATAATTAAACATCTCTTCATAAACGAAGCTGAACTAGGCTTTCACTGGCTACTTCTGAAAATGACTAAAGGGCAATTCCACCATTTTTTTTCTCACTATTTTGAATGTCTTTAATCTGCTCCAGTTTAAAAACTACAAAATGTAGACACTTCAAATCTGGAATAGATTATTCTTCATGTAATATTTAAAACTTAGGTTGTGAACCATAAAACCTTTATTTAATTTGTGAAATTTGTCAAGCAGCATTACTCAACTCATTCAGTTTGTTTGGAGGAAAAACTGTGCAAAGTTCTTTGAGTTTTGCTTAAATGATTGAAACACACACCAGAGTAGCCCTGCACAGTAGCACAGGTATAAACCCAGCGAGACAGTCTTAGCACGCTTGTGTTGCGTTTAAAGGTGGCTCAGAAAAACAGGTTATAATGTGTTAACAACGATTAAACGATTAACTGCTGAAAAAAAAGTCACAAAAGACACAGACATGGGAAGTGCGGAAGCTCCTACTGTATTAAATCAATATAAGAATAACAGAGATTTGGCCACTTTAAGATAAAAACAACAAACAGATTCTAGTCCAGGGGTCACATCTGACTCTATAGCCTGGCAATACCCCCACTGATACCCATGATGCTGGGACTGGTCTTCAAAATGCTTAGCAATTTGCTGATGATGTCATGGAGAATAAAAAAAAAACATAGCCAATTTTGTAATTGTCACTGCAGTATCAATGTTTAAAAAAGTTTTTATCTGTTTTGTTTATTAACAGTCTGACTAAATCCCAGGATGAACTCCATAAGGCGAGGTCAGTGATTCACTGAGTCAGTTTCTTTATATGTCAATCACACTTTGCATTAACTGATCACAGAATCAGGCTATGTGAGTAAATTGTAAAGATAAATGACATTAGAACAAATAGAAACTCTTAGTGTGAAGCTCCAAGCTTTGCTGCAAAACATTTTTCTTTTGTTTTCCTTCTCCAGAACAGCTCTGGAAGAGAAAGATGAAGAACTGAAGTCAGTAACAGAAAGGTACTGATCACACAACAAGCTAATGGGCCACATTAAAGTTTAGACTTCAAGATGCTTCACAGTTTGCTGATGATGTCACAGACAAACTATCTGAATACTATGCTCCAAACAACAGGTTGTCATTTAGGTGATTTTATATTTAACGAGAAAATTAATTTGTTGCCCTTTTATAACAGGCTGACAGAAATTCAGAACCAACTTGAGCAGGAGAGGTCAGTATTTTACTGCATCTGTTGCTGCTATTACAATCAAAACATCATTGCTTGGTATTGATTTTTAAATTTGAGACTAAGATTGAAGCTTTATATGCTTTTCTGAAATTATTTAATTTTCTTTCTATAGAAATATTACACAACAAAAAGAAAAAGAACATGCAGCCGACATTCAAAGGTAATGCTCAGATACAATCTAAAAACCTATTTAAAATACCGTAATGTTCATTATTTAATTTTATATAACATGTTGCTCATCATGTGGACATAGAAACTATGTCAGATATTTAGTAATTTTACAACAGAGTTTTTGAAGGGTTTTAATCTGTTTTGTTTTCATGACAGGTTGATGGAAACAAATCAATTCCTTCAGGCGAGGTCAGTGATTTCCTGAATCGGTTTCCTTAAATGGCCATGATTGGCTGTTTACAGTTAAAACTTGTACTATGCTGACATATCCCAAATATCCCAAAAAATATTTTTTGTAAGCTACTGCAGTTTTTAATCTAAATATATATTTTTTTCTAACAGTTTAACAAAAACAGAGAAGAAACTCACTGAGTCACAGTAGGTATTATTGTTTTGTTGCTGTTGTTTTTTTCTTGCCTTTTCGAGGTTTAAATACTCTAACAAGTGTAAAACACAAATTAATTCAAAAGAGCGACAACATCCTGAAAGTATCTCATCTCATAAGGGTTGTAACATCAGTACAATCATCAATATATTTATTGTATTATAGTAACATGAAGCATTTTGCTTTAACAGAAACTCTTTGAGAAAAAAACAAGAAGAACTGACTTCCTTCAAAAACAGGTACTTTAAAATAGAAAGAAAATTAATGGATTAAAATGACTGAAAATATTTTCACTAAAGCATCCTGAGAAATATCAGAATTTTAGTAAGTGAAATATGTGAAGCTCACACTTCTTATTTCTGTTACAGGATGGCAAAACACCTTCGTGTTTCCAGAATGACAGAAACCAAATCTGCTCCAGAAACTGAGAATTTCCACAAGAAATCAGAAGAAACAATGTAAGATTTTCTTAGAAATTGAATCGAGTGATTCTTTTTAGTTTATGTTTTTAAGTCTATTTATACCGTTGTTTTTGAAGGACTTGTATTTATTACACATCAAAATTTTCAACTCTTCCCACTTTATACATTGAGAGGTCACTTTTCAGGCTGACAAATAATTTCCACCAAAGAGAAAGAAAAATATACTTCATCTGATTCTGTACATTTATTGTTTAAACTGCTTTAATCCTCTATGTGTCTGTCACAAGTTCAAGTCTTGGCATGTTGACCTTTACTGAATGTCTCCCCTTCTCTCACATCTGGCTTTCTTATCTACTCACTGTCAAATAAAAGCCACTAGAACCTGTTCATTGGACCAGCAATGGTCCATTAGACACCCCAGCTTTCTACTTTAGTTGAGGAATCATTGAATCTCCAGCCATTCAGAGGTCTAGATGCTTTCTCTCACAAACCACTTCCTATTTATCCAATGCTCCTATTTATCCGATGGATAAATAGGAACCTACTCAACTCTCCAGTTGAGTAGGTTCTCTATGAGATGGAAACTAAGCCTCCCCCACCCAGCTCCACCAGACTAGTGGCAGCAACAATTAGCAAACCCCTGGTGCAACTGCGAGTCTGAAGAGCTCATTATCCAAACTACTTCTAAAAATCCAAAACTATTCAAAAATTCTGAAAATATTGTAATTTTAAATGGCGTAATGGAAAAATGTTATGATGATGTATTGAAGAAAGAGCTTCTGAAAGAGTCAAAGGTCCAATTTCAAGGCATCAAATTTCTTTTAGGTTATGTTTAACATATGCAACATTTTTATATAAGGTAAGATAGTGCATGTGAAGGTAACAAAAATAATGCATCTTTCATTGATGAAATTGTAAATCAAATTTAATTAGTTAAAATGCCAACGGTTTCCCTCAGATATGTCCAGAATATATGAAGCTAATGTTATTGTTTCTTCTTTATTATTTATTTAATAATTAAAACATTTTTTCCCTTCACCAATCTGAATTGAAGTGATTTTCCTCAAACAGAGGTTCTCTTCATGCTCAGCTATTGTATTTTCGTCCAGTTCTGTCAAATCCTCATCATGGTAATATATGGAATACTATGAATATTGCACATAAGATGTATTTCTATACATCAAATTAGTTTAACAGTAATAATAAATAAATTAATTAATTTGATTTTTAAAAAGTGTTTTTCTGTCCAGAATGTTAATGTTTCATTGATCCTCAGAGCTTCATTTGTGATCAAGAGCACAAACAATTGACTGTAAGTGGGAGATTTAGCAAATAGTTTATTAATCCAGGAAAAAGCATTCGCTATGCAGCAGTTTATCTAGTTTAGTTTTGATAAGCTGGAAAAATTCTCCTGCAAGGGAGTAAGGAACAAATGTTTTCCTCTATTATTATGTATGTGTAGATTCAACAGATATTAAACAATTGCTTTTTTTTAAGAGCTTTAAGTCGACACTTATTGTGAATCAGCACATTATCAATTAACTGAACTTAATTACATTCTACCTTCAGTCCTACACATTCATGTAGATGAAGACAAATATTTTATTTACTTAAAGACTGCAGGAATCAGCAGATGTGAGATTCAGCCCCCAGCGTTGTGACCCACAAGGATGTGAACACAAAGAAAGGTTTGATTTTTTAATTAACCATAAAATACCATAAACAATGATTAGAGAACTGATTATTTTATAACTTGCATCTTTTAACAGTATGACTCAGATGAAGACAATTTACGAAGAGAAGCTCAAAAATGCCAAGTAAGAACATTTCTAATGTAGCCAGTTATTAGCTGATATTTACCTTGATGGTTTATGTATGCAGGTCTGTATTCAACTGTTAATATACCAATGTTTGACTATAATTGAACTCAAATGATTTGTCCCTCAAAGCTTCATTTTTTTTCCTCCACAGATCTGAAACAGACAAAAAACACAAAGAACTGATATCACTGAAAGACAGGTACAGATATTTAATATTTAGTTATTTACTGACCTGCTGCAGAAATAACCAAACTAACTGTTTCACAGACTGGCAGCACAGATGGCCGCTTCACTAAAAACAGGAGACACTGAGAGCATGAACAACCTGGTCAGTAAAACCAGACTGACTGAGATGTACGACAACCTGAAACTGCTGCAGTGGCCTAAAGTCAAAGATCAGCTGAAATCCAGGAAGATCAACCCAAAGGAGGCCAAAGATCTGATTCAGGTAAATCTAATCTCAAGATGTTTACCTGCTGGGTTTAATGTCACTGTGAGTCTCATTAGACTGATATGGACCTGATCTCTATAGAAAACATTTGGAAATGCATCAGATGAAATGAAGAGAAGGAAACAGCAGATAGAAGAAATGTTCCAACAGTCTGAGTCCAGCAGTGGACCAACTCTTCAGAAGGTAACTGGACCGTAGAACAGATTTATCCACAGAATCACTAAAGCAACATAAGGAAATGTGTAAGCAGCAACTTCCTGTGTTTCAGGTTAAAGAGTACAGACAGTTAACAGTTCAGAACCTGCAGATGTGTCTGTTCCACACCAACAAAGAAGAACTTCTGATGGTATGTTTACAGAAGGTCCAGTTTGAAAACGAAACAGAACAGATACATTCATGGCTCTGATGGAGCAATCAGTGTAACATTGAACATTTCCTTCTCAGACTGGTTTCCCAGAATGTTTAGATGAATTTCCAGAGGAAGTGAAGGAGGATCTGAGACCTCTGACCTCTGAATGCTACTGGCTGAGCTGCTTGATGGCTCTAAACAATCCTCCTCTTCAGCCGGACTGGAGGAACCATGTTCCTGGGTTTGAAGCTTCCTGGGATATTTTACCTCGAGAAATTAAACCATGTGTGTTGTAGAGGAAGCAGATGCAGCAATGAGGAGAACATATTCTGACATCACTTCCTGTTTCTTAATTATTATTTTGAGGTCTCTCAGTATGTAAGAACATTGTTCATGTGGGATTTCATTTGTATAAAAACAACATGAATGAAGAAACTAGAAAATGGGGAATTCTTTCAAGTTTTAAGCTGGAGTTCTTACAGGAAAACGGTCCATGTATTTTCAGGCAGTTTGTAGGTAGGTGCTAACATCAATGAAAAATAAAAAAATTAAAATTGACTCGTTTTTCTTGTTTATTTAACCAAAATCAGAAATTGAAAAACAGCTCAGCTCAGCTTGTTATCCGATTTCCCATTTAGTGCACAAAACAGAAATGGAAAAACGAATAATTTCCATTTTTATGATTTCATTTGTGACAAGCGGTCTGACCCGGATGTTCTCTCTGTCCAGTTAACACAGAGGCCGTATCACACATTCAGCCTGCAGACACACAAGCTTGGTCATTTCATGCTGTAGTATTTTCTGCAAATCAGTTTAAGTAACGCTCTTGTGAGAACCAAATAATGCTGGACATCTGGTCACCGATAAAAACAGTTGGCCTAACTTTTTAGTTTAGTTTTTATTTTGAAAGGCCAGATCATGGGGTGTAGCTTTCCATACCATCCCAAGAACACCTCCTCTAAGTACACATGCTGCAGCAAACAGGAAGGGACGGGGACGGACTGCTGCCAGTGTCATAATATCTGTGGTCTCTCGTTTTTATTTTCTTTTGAAATCTGTGAAAAATCTTTGTTTTTAGGAAGGATTTTCACTCAGCATGTATTTGAATTCCTCTCTGATTTACTTCAGCGCAGCTCACAGTTTTTAACAAATTCTGTAGCTTTCGGTCTACTTATAAATCTGCTCCTTAGTCCCATCTTTTTTTAGACAACTGGTCCAATAAAAGACCACTAGAGACATTAGTGCCTCTAGTGGTGTGAGGGTGGTAACAACTAATCCAATTCCATTACTAAATCAGAGTACCTCAAAGTCGTTATTTACTATTATTTTCGGCATTACTGGAACTGTAAAATATAAATTCCCTCACAAAAAATGTACATTTTCATTTTCTTAAGGAAGCAGAGCTAATTAAATTAGATAAACAATGCCTAAAAGTGGTTCCAGTTTCACTTAATGGCCAACCTGTTGAAGCTGTGACAAATTTTAAATTCCTTGTGTCGTTCCTGGACAGTCAGCTCAACTTTGCTGAAAACCAGACATGTTCAGAGGGAGGAGAAAAGGGGGTTTGAGCCCCTGCCCCTTTTATCCTTGATGCCTTTTTAATTGTTTTCTTTCCCCCCAATTTTTTTTTTCAATTTTATTTTTTTTATTATCTGTATGTCAAAAGGCCTGCTTGTTCCCCTCAGCAATAATGTTTAGCTAAATATAATAATTTAGCTAAATAAACTAGTCTGGCTGCCCTCAGTCTAATAATGACTCAGTTTCTCTTCCTCCATGTTGTTCAGTCATTGGGTCCATGGTGAGGAGGGGGGCGGATCTGTGCCCTCTAACTAACAAATTATGGGCAAGAATATTTTTCATACACTGGTTTGTGAATAAAAACATAGGCCTGATGTTGACATTAAAAAAACTGTTTCTATTCTAACTTCATCATTCTGCCAAAAGCTCGGTTCTCTACAGGCAGAATAAACATCAGAGAAAATACTGGAGCAATAATTAGAACCACAGCATCAAGACAAACATGCTACAATGAAATTAATCAAGATTTTCCCAAAGCAACGGCGGACTGATACAGGGACCAGGGGATTCCAGGTAGATTCCAGAGATTCCTATTGCAGCAGCAGTTCATGCTTGCAAGGAGTTCCCCCTCATATTTAGTGGTTAAATATAATCACTAACATGTTTAAATATCAATAAGGTGAAGTCTGTGAGAGAGGGACCAGGTTTATTGGCCGAGGTTAAAATTAATCACTGATTATTGGTTATTTGCTGTGATGTATTTGTGAACAAACCCAACTCAAAGACAATCATTGCATCATGTTGTGTTCCTCTGGCAACACAACAATCAAACTATCAAGATGAACCTTTAAACTTTTACAAACTAATTAAATCCTAAATGTACAATGTTTTTCTCAGCTGAATGCATTAAATAAAATTTAATAACATTGCCATTCTCTATAAATGAATGATACAGCTTTGATCTGTTACAATTAAACCAGTTTTAGGGGCCCCTGAGTGTCTGGAGGCCCCTGAACTCAGAGATGCTAACATTACAAAATTATAGAATTAATTATAGATATAAAATTATAGATATTTGTTCATCAAGCTTTTAAGCTCCACCATAGATTTTCAAATTCACATATAATATCCTTCAGGATGTTCCAACAGCTGACCATTATGTGAGGCAAGCATCCAAATCAAAGAAACAAAATCCAACTTGGTTCATTTAAAGCAGACGAAAACAAGAGAAACTGTACTACAATAATAAAGTCTTAACTCAACCTGCACCGTTAAAATGTAATATATTTATAAAAGCTTCTAATTGTTGGCTTTGTCAAAAGTTAAGGCTATTAATAAATAATGTTTTGTCTCAGCAGAATGAAGCAAAATGTCACAAAGCTCATATCATTTCAAACTGACTCTTAAACCTGATTATGATTTTAATGATCTGCAATACTCTCCAAATCTCATCTTTTTAAAATTTGATATGGTGAACATTTTACAGCAATGAGTCAACATCTTCTGGACCAGAATCTGAGTACATCATGAAAAATGTATTCAGTTCTACAGTCAGAAACACATAAAGCCCAACATTGTCAATAAAGTGACCACTTCTGTGTTTTTAGTATTTCCTTCATTGATTTACTGTCTAATCGGAGCTGAACAGAAGAGCCTGAAACTACTAAGGTTTTATGTTACCACATCAGAAAACAGTCACAGCGAGACCTGAAACCCTTGGAGCAGATAATATTGCACAGATTTTTGCTTTTGCTTCCATAAAATGTCACAAAATCTATACCAACAACACTCAGGAGGCCATTAAGTTTCTGCTTCCTCATGTCTGTAAAGATCAACCAGCGACCTGCTTTAACATCTGATCAGCAGGAATCTGGTCCAGAGGTTTTAATATTAGGAGACATGTTTCTGCTGCTGACAGGTCATCACATCATAGGAAGGAAATCCTTGATACTTTCAAAATAAAACTTATTACAAAATCATATTATTACATTTACCTTACTTCTTATGTCTCAGTACTTGCTTATATAGAGGATCATTACTTTAGCTTTAACTATGTGAGTAAATATAAAAATTTTAAAACTGCCACAATAAGACATGTAGAAAGTAATTGTTCCTTGATAACACAAAGCTTTTTTTTCCAGTTTCAGTCTTGATTAAAGATTAAAAACTGACCGTCTTTTACCATAGTTCCTCCAAGGCAACTGTGGTAAAAGCTGTTTCACTGCATCTACAGCCAACCATAGAGCCTGAAATGCTGTTACTGAATAATGTTTATGTCAAAGTTAAAGTTTGACATAGAACTGTTCTCTTGAAACCTGCTACTTTAGAGCATCATGATGTGTAATTTGTTGGTGGACCCAAACGCAGTAGGCTCAGCCATAAAGTTGATCTTGTAGATTTAACAGAAAAAAATAAGAATAAAAACTTTGGGAAACTGGAACCAGAGCAAAACACAGAAATCCAGACCCATAACAGAGACAGGGAATAGTCAAAGAGACAGCAAGAAACATGAGCAGGAGAAGGATTTAAATACTGTGAGTGTGACCACTGGAACAAAAGGCCTGGGCTGATTGCTAACGAGCTGCAGGAGGCAGACGGAGACAAAATAGCACAGGGGGTGAAGGAGAGTACATAAGGGACTAGGAAATGATTCTAGCACTAAAGAATGACTGGATCTATGAAACATAATTAAACTAGAATAACCAGGAATAATAAGACACAAGAAATAAACAAATAGAATGTTTATTCTAAAGTAAAACAAACAAACCTTAAAAGAGTTGGATCCTAAAATAAAGAAGTATTTTTTTTTAGCATATTTTACAAACATAATATAATTACAATGATCTTAAACAGCTTGTGCTATATAAAATGTTGACATGTTTATGAGAAAAAAGTTTGTACTTAATAAAATACCATCTTAAAAGTTGTCTGTGCTGAAGAGCACAGACAATAAAAGCAATAAGATGCTTTTATTTTGACAAAGTCTTCCGGAAGTGATTTCCTCAGCTTGACAGAGTGATTCAGCCGCAGAGAAACGGAGCGCAGCTTCATCCCTGCGCAGTTTCTCATCCTGTCCCAGAAACCAGCTGCTGGACCCGGATCAACGCCGCACAGGAGATACCGAACCAGGCCGAACCGAACCGAAACCCAGCAAGTTGATCCGAACTGAGCCGAGCCGAGCCAGGCCAGAATAAAGACAGAGACAGACAGACAGGCGGCTTCATCTCCTCTTGCAGACTGAGCGGAGTCTTCCTCACCGGTAAGAACCGATTCTGGTGCTCTGACCTGTCTGCGCGTGTCTGTGTGTCTGTGTGCGCGTGTGGGCCACTCCCTTTCATCAGCTCTACCTGCAGACTCACTGATCAGGTGATCACAGCATCCTTCATCTGACCGGAAACACACGTGTGTCCTAAACACACGGGGTGAGGTCATATGTGCGTGTTAATGTATGTATGTGTAATGAAAAAAACCCTGGAGGATAGAGCCATGAAAATCAGCTGTTAATCAAAGCCTGTCTGAATGATGATCAATAATCAGCCTCATGTGGAACCAAATAGAGAGAAAACTGGATATATTTCTAATAAGCAAGATTTGCATTTGTTGTGATTTAATACAGCAGAACTATCCTGAGCAAGCAACGATAATATCGTGGATAAACAGAAGATTATATTTCTGTTTGTATATTTTTTCTATATTTTTGTATTATTATTATTTATGGGTCATATCAAAATCTATTTAGTTGAAAGAAATGTTAAGTGAAAACAAATGTAGATCTCAAAATCAAGGATAAAGGAAGTGTATGAATCTAAATATATTTAAAGAAAAATACATGTTAAATATCGAAAATAAATGATGTGTTGTTTTGTTTTAAAGCCAGACTTTTTAGTGACTTGAATTGAATAACATTTACTTGAGTAACTTTATAGAAAAATGTACTTTTATATATATATTCTTTGTTCTACTTTTTAATTTTACTTGAATAATGTTATGAAATATCACTCCTATGTGAGTAATTTTTTGGACGACTTCTTTCCATTTAGCTCTAAATACAAAGTATTTTAATCTCTTTTCTGTTTAACATGATGTGGATAGAAGAGATTTAAAGGTATAAATAATGAAATGATGTTCTGTCATCAGTGCGTTTCCTGTCTGCTTATTTTTCACAGTCAGCAGAGATGAGAACATCCTGTTGGTTCCTCTTGATTAAACTGATCCAGGATCAGTGATGTGGGTTCAGTTTCTGCAGCGATCCAACATGGCTGCCTCAGCGCTGACAGTGTGTGTGTTTACCCTGCTGCTGGCTGGGATCAGAGGTCAGTATGAAGCACAACACATCATCATCATCATCATCATCATCATCATCATCAGCAGACAGAACAACTGGGAGCTGAAGTCACTGCATCCTGCAGTTATAGATCCAACACACTAAACATGACTGTTTAGTATCAGCTGCTATCAGATCTATTAACCTCTCATCCAGTCTAAGATGTCTATTTTTAAAATTACGAGAATAAAATAATACAATTACCAGAATAAAGACGTTACATCACCAGAATCAAATTTGCCAAATTACAGAAAAGTGTAAGTAGATCCTAATAACTTTATCAAAAGGTTTTTTTCTTCATTAAAAATTGTTAATGAAGAAAAAAGCTTTTGATAAAGTTATTAGGATCTAATTTGGCCAAATCTGTGTCGTTCTTTCTTCAAAATACACACAGTCGTTTTCACAACCATTTCAAAGTTCTGGTGCTGCTAATAATTTGATGCAGACGTGTTAAAAGATGAAGGATTTCTTTATTTGTAAAACCGATACCAAACATCACAAGTTGCTCAACATTTCTCATTTTAATTTTTATTTTTCATCTAAAAATTCTCACAATATTAATACTTCATTGTCTTTATTCAGTCACAAAATTCTGACTTTATTCTTCTAATTTAATGTTTTTTTCCAGCCTGACCCTAATATTCTGTCTCAATGTCCAGAGAATTAAAGGAATTCCTAAAAAATAACTTTCTTCAATTTTCTGACCTCAGTAGTTATTTGAGTCTCAGATTAGATAATGACAATATCTGTAGTTGTTCTCTTTAAACTGATTATTTTAATTCTTGCTGAATAAAAACCTGTAAAAACAGATCAGATGATGAGTTTCTCTCACGCCCTGACATGTTGTGACCCTGTGAGATTTTTGCCGTTTTTCTTCACTGACACGTTGATTTTGTAACAAACTTCACCGTCAGTCTGTAACAGACCCTCATGTTTGGCATCTGAAGCTGCAGGAACGTTTTTTTCTTCAGGCCCACATTCCTGAAGTGCTTGTTCAGTTCCTGCAGCTCCTGATGAACATGCTTCGCCTCACTTCCTGTCTGTTCCTCATTCCTGACGTTCAGAAAGACGTCGGGCGGTCTGGGCCGGTGCTGTTGTTGAGCAGATGGTGCTGATAAGAACCCTCCACCCTTGGCTCATTGTGACTTCCAGCAGACTAAACACTGAGACTCTGATAGTCTGATGAATTGCTGAGAGCTGATGCACACACCCTTGATTATGTTCCTCCAGGAACCTTAACAGAAATTAACTTAGTTGGTTGTAGTTTGTAGTTTTAGCCACAGGATGGCACTAAAACACAACACATTGTTCAGATATTTCTCTCATTGAATTATGTAATTTTACTGTAATAAACTCTTCTAGTAACACATTTTGTTTTTTGCAAATCTGCGCTGCTCTCCCAGCCTCCTCATTCTGCTGCTCTTGTTTGTTTTGTAACTTTGCTGACAGTTGTAAAACTTTATCACGTTTTTGTTGATGGAATAACTTCAGGAACAGAGAAGTAGGTTATGAAGTTGACAGTTTCAGACTCTATTAAAGTGGTTCTCTGTAGGAATTGTTGCTCTGTATAAATTGTTGTGCCGTATAAAGTGTCCAGTGAGACGTGTAGTTGGATCATCAGAGTAACAATGTTGATGTAAAGGAGCCTCAGGAGCCTCAGGCCTCCGATGTTCCCGCTCGCTCTTCAAACTCTTTCTCCGATGCTGTCAGTGTTTATAGTCGTTGAGACCTCAGAGTGTTTGGCGTTCGTCAAAGTTCCTGTTGGTCCTTAATATTGTAACGCTGCTATGTTGGTTAAATACACGTGTTACCACAAAGTAGGAGGTTGTGAGTGGAGAAAGAGAAGAGCGTGTCTATCCAGACGTTTTATGCAGCCACAACAGTTTTCAGCTCATACAAAAACCACCGAAGAAGAAACAAAACAACTTCTCTTAGAGGCAGACCACGATTTCTTAACCATAGATCAACATTGGTAAATAACAGACCGTGTATTTAAACACATTAATACATTTAATTGCCGAAATAAATCATCTTCCAATAGCAACTTTGTAAGTGTCAAATTTGTTCTTGTGCTTCTAATTTATGTTGGTTGTGGTTAGTAGGATGCATAATCCTGATGGAAGATCACATAGAAAGTACAGTTTTTGTGAGAGAGTACATGTGTTAAGTATGTGTTGCTTCTTAAAGCCACATCTGCATAAATTGGAATAACTCATTGCTTCCGAGTCAAGTGATTCAGCACCAGTGTCCATTTTATTGTGGGAGTGTTAAGTTGGGAACAGTGGTCAGAATGGGTACCCTGACTGGTTTTAAGAGCCAACAATCTATGATGCACTGTGTTCTGTAACACCTTTGTATGACAACTAGCATCGTGTTCTTTATCTGGAAACCACGGATCAGCCTAAAGTCCAGCAACAGCTGGTCTTAGCTGTTTTTAATGGCCATAATGTTATGGCTGACTGGCAGCATTCTCTGTTTGCAGGTTTGCAGTCGGAGGACCAAGAGGAGAGAATCTGTGCGTTTGCCAGCAGCCTGAAGGGGGCGGAGCCTGTCTCCACCAATGAGCTACGAGGAGAGGTTCAGGAGAACGGCACGATACGCTGCAGTCGCGGCTCCCGCTGCTATGGATTGTGGGAAAGACTCGCGGACGGAGAGATGCAGCTGCTGAACCAAGGTCAGGGATGTTCAGGAACACTTTCCATTCAGAGTTTGAACTAAAAGGTCTGGTCCAAACTGTGTTCTGGTTGCCTCAGCACGTTGTTCTCTTTCAGTAACAGAAACTAGAGTTTAGAAAACAAACAAACAACATACATAACTTTCATTTCCTCTGAATATTAGATTAACAGTCATTTATTCCTCTGAGTTTTTATAATTTGAAGCATCTTGTTCAGTGTTTCCTGATGTATCTGTGCGTTGTCAACAGAAGGAAGGAAGAAAATTATTTTTTATGATTTGTCAGATTTTAATCGGACAGTTTATATTTATATATATACATCTCCTTTTTCTCAGACTTTAAAAGTTAGAGGTGAATTTTATCAGGAGAAAAAGCCTCAAACTCTTAATTAAATAATCTGCTGCTCTGAAGCTACAGTTGATCCTAATGTGATTAAACTCCTCTATTCATATCAGGAGTAGAGTTTATTATTATCACAAAAATAAGATATCATGTAAAACATAACTCTATTAGAAGTGGTGGAAATTAACTGGAAAGTAAAGAAAAAGCTCTCAAACCTCAACAGTCTTTCTAGCTGCTGCTCAGAGTCTTGACCTCAGGTTTACTCACATTAAAAGGAATTATGGGATGGAGTAATCTGATTTCCTCTCATTCAGGAAGCTCCAGTATTCCTGTGGAGGAAACAAAGCAGATAATGAGAGAGTGACTGTAGCTGCTTTCATTTCAGCATGAAATCTCTGCTGGCGTTTAGGAACTTCCAGGTCATTTCACTCAGTTTTTGTTGACTCACAGCAAATATTCATATCCCTGAAACCTTCACACATTTTACATTGTTACAACCACAAACATCAAAAGTATTTAAGTTGCATTGTGCATGACAGAAACAAAAAAAGGCCAGGAGTTTAACAGATTAATTTCAATCAATTAATTGTATAAATTTTAAATTTTAATTTAGTTAATTGCATTTATTTTAACATACAAAGTTGGCAGCTAGAATTTTTGTATTTGTTCATTTCTGACGCGCAAACATCCGCAAAAAATAGTGATGCACAAGAAAGCTGCTTCTGTTGAGTACGGGTATAACAGCACTTTATATGAATAAGATTAATACCTGATAAAAAATAATAAATATCTTTATTGTGGAGCTGCTTGTCTACTTATTCAACACGTTAGCAGCAAAATTGTTTTGAATAGAAGATGTTACTAGTGGTTTTTGATTAAAATGATTAAGTAAAGAGCCTGAAATTAACTTGATTAAAATTTTTACTTGAGTTCAACCACTAAAACAAAGTATTGCACCGAAGAGAAAGAAATATATGCAGGTTTCAATTAAGTTCTGAAGAAATACTCCAAGGCAATTACAGAGAAATTATTGCAGGAAGCCTTTTGAGGTCGATCCCAACCAGATTGACACATCTAGAAACAGACATTTGTTAACTTAATTTAGCAAATCAAGCTCAGTCAGACTGGGTGGAGCATCTGTTGGGTTGTTGTTCTGCTAGAAATAATCCTCCAGCCCAGTTACAGCCTCTATTTAGCCTCCATCTACACACAGGACAGAGACGATGTGTTCAGGGTGATGTGCAGTTATGGCATTTCAAACAAACAGTAAAATATTTGTCCCATCTTACCAGAGGATATTCGTCCACATATTTGTTGTGTCTCCTAAATGTTTTGCCAATTTACAAACTGAACTTCTCATCGTTTTCTTTCAGTTTTGCCTTTCATCTTGTCGATCGTTGATAAAGGCTAGATTTGGTATTTTCAATGACTGATATCTGTCCAGCTTATGGATGTCTGTTGCCATTTGTTGCACTTAGTTTTATCTCAGATTAAGGAGTATGAACTATTATTTTAAAACGTAAATACTTCACAGTTTTGTTGCATATCTTTGTGTTGACCTCTCATATAAAATTTCCATCACTTAAAAAGTTTATTATCACAGTTTCAGAAACTGTAGTTCAATAGTGTTGTACAGAACCGTAGATGCTGCTGCAGCTGTTTCAGGCTCTGGACAGTAATGCAGAGGTAATCCATCATTTAACAGCTCCTGTTGTCAGAAGTGTTTTATTAAAGACCAACTTCTCTGCTGGAGTTTATCTGGTGTAAAACATGAAACTTTAATGTCAGATTTGATCTTTTTTATCACTCTGCTTTTGTTTAACCTTCACTCAGCGGCACATCTGCTCACAGCTTCCAGTAAAACCGAGACTCTGCAGCCTCTGAAACTCTCAACATTTCACCAAAACAAAGAAAACTAATCAGTCATTTTTAAAAGTCCAGCTGAATAAACCAGTGTGTTTCCCTCCAGGTTGTTGGATGTATGTGGGCCACCACCAGGAGTGTTACGGTGACCGCTGCATCCTGGCCTCTATGGCTCCATCTCAGATGCAGAAAGCCAGCTACCATTTCTGCTGCTGCAGCCACGACCTCTGCAACAGTAATTACACTGAAGCTCCGCCCACTGCCGACACGCCCACCCTGAGGTCAATGAGGAGGGACGACCTCAACCTCAGCCCTGCAGGTGAGCTCCGTTCAGACAAGTTAAAGTGTTCATCACTACTGACTGAAACATGTTCTGATCTGACCCAGTTCTAACAGGCATCTACTGTAATACTGCAGTGCCAAATAAAATCTATAAAGAGGCTGTTTATTTGTTGAAGCATGAAAAACAGTAAATCTATACATTTTAAGATAACAATTTCAGTTGAAGTAAGAAATCCTAGAAAATTAGAGGGCTTCTTGTGCTTAAGTAGTAAAATATTGGAGTGATTTAGTTTCACAGCTGCAAAAACAAAGAGTCAATTTTTTTATTTATTTATTTCGTTTGGTAAGTTGGAAGCAAATTTAATGAAAAGGGTTTGCTTATCTGTGTTTGAATCACATTTGAACCTCTGAATATGAAGTTTCTTAACCCCTAAATTAAAAATCTATATTTTTAACCACTGTTCAGTCTGGCTCTGAAAACACAGGCTGCTGTTCATATCTATGTTTTCTGACCACTGATTTATTCAGGGTCTTCTAAACCTAAGATCACAGAAAGTGACAGATGTTAGACAAACATGATTTACATGAACTTACGTGAAAACTTTTCCACAGATCGTCGGATCACGGCGAAGGAGACGGCTCTCATTGCTCTGGCAACTGTGGCTATGGCAGCCCTCCTCATCATGGCGCTGTTCCTGGGATACCGGATGATGAAAAGTAAACACAGTGAAACGTTTTTTATAATAAACAGGAAAAGAAAACAACGAGAAGAGATTAGAAACTACAGATCCTGCAGTGTTTGACAAAAACGCTTTTGTTATAAAAAAAAAAAAAGCAAGGGTTATTAAGAAGCAGGAGGAAAAAATATCTTTACTTAAAAACAAAAAACATTAAGAATATAAACAGGCAAGAAAAAATATTTCAGGATTCATAATAAAATGTGTCCTGTAATAAATCCCCCAAATAGGTCTTGAACACTTTAGCATTCAGAAGATGCATGTGGTGAATAATAACTAATAATTGATCTTCTTCTGTTGTGTGGATCCAGGGAAGCACAAACATGGTCTGTCTGCTGTGAACGCAATGGAAGCAGCAAACTCTGACTCAGCTGTGGACTTCGATAACTTGAAACTGCTGGAGGTATTTCTTTCAATTGTTGTGAGCTGAATAGTTTTTTATACATTTTCCATGTATAAAATATTATGTTATGTGCAGATAGTGATTAATTTCCAAACTCTCTGTCAAGATTTTCTTTTATATTTTAAATTTACATTAACAACTAAAACATTGCTCCAGTGTTTTACTCATGGAGCAATTAAGAATTTTCCAGAATATTCTTTTTGTCCTTCTCTATTGCTTTTCCACAAAACAGTAAAGACTGACTTCTTAACAGCCCTGGAGAAAATATATGTATTTTAAATGATCTTCTTCTTCCTCCTGTCTGGCAGCTGATTGGTCGAGGCCGTTATGGAGCCGTGTTTCGTGGCTCTCTGAATGAGCGATGCGTTGCCGTTAAAGTTTTCAGCTCTGCTAACCGCCCGAACTTCTCCAACGAGCGCAGCATCTACCGACTGCCTCTGCTGCAGCAGCATGACAACATCGCTCGCTACCTGGCCGCTGACGAGAAGACGACCGCCGATGGGCGACCAGAGTTTCTGATCCTCATGGAGTATTACCCACATGTGAGTTAGAGACGAGGGGAACAACAACAAAAAAACCCCCAAAAATATGTCTAAAATTTGAAAAAGCAAACATAAGATGGGGAAACATAAAACAGAGATATAGCAGAAAGTCTAAACTTTAGATTTAAATTAAGTTCTCAAATTAAAAACTGTTCAATCTCAACAGAATTCAACCGGATTTTGTTGTTGAAATTTCCACCCTAAAACACATAAAAATCTATAATTAAAACCGGATAAGATGGGGTTTGTTTTTTGTTTATGCTTCTAACAAAAATCCTGGTCATTTATGGAGTTAAAATGAAAAAGAAAAGAGGAAGGAAAAACATTAAAATTGACTATAGATTGGAACCAGAGAAATTTGTTGTTTTAAGCTGCTTCTTGTCTCTTGCTGGCACATTTTCCTGTTTGAAAATAGTGGAAAGGTTATTACTGCTCTGATCTTATATCTTTTGCATTTTCTAACCCATGAATCCTATTGGCATGCAATAATCCCTGCAGCCTCTAGGGGTGCTGTGGTTCAGATATTCTATTCCCACCCATGGAAACATATCTGTGGTTCTCCATTCCTCCAGTCTGTGCAGGGAGATGGTGCCGTCCTGTCTGTTTCCTGCCTGGAGCCGCCACACACACACACACACACACACACACGCACACGCACACGCACACACACACACACACACACACACACACACACACACACACACACACCTACGCACACCCACACGCACCCACACACACACGTATACGTGCTTTATGTGATCGTTAGGGCAGATTTTTAAATGCCATATTTCCAGGACGAGAAGCAAAAACCCGACCTAAACCAGCTCTTAAATGGTTTTAAAGTGAGTTGTGAATAAAAACCTTTCTTAAAAAAATTGTTTAAATCATCAAACCTGAACAGACTTAACTGTAAAGTTAGTTTTATTCATGTTAATCACTTAAAAACAATTAGAATCAGGTGTGGTTTTTGTGTTTGTTTTTTATTTATTTAACTAATATATTTGCAAATCATTCCTCATGATTTGATCTTTTAGGAAATCCCCACAACATTAAATCCCTCTCAGACTGTTATCAGTATGTTTGTTCATAAGCACTAACATGGAGATGTGGATATAAACAGGATGGCAGCTCTTTGTGCTGGCTGCACTCTGAGCCGCTGTGACGCGTCGCTGGTGTTTTTCTGCATTCCTTCACAGCTGGCAGGCATTCATTAACAACTCTGTTCACAAACTGTAACCCAGACTGGAAAAAAAAACAAGCACAGGAACGTTTACATGTTTTGTTTTGTTTGTTTTTTTCCTAAATATCAACTCATAACACAAACTGTCAGATGAAATCTGTTGCTTTTAAAGGAAAACAATTCTGCTGGAAATGAAACCATAGACACTTAATATCCTCCTGGATTAATAAAAAATATTTAGCCCTTAATAAACAGCTTTAACCTTCTCTTCCTACAAATGTAGCAACATCTATTGGCCCATTTCTGGTTTTACACATAAAATGGTTCCTGAACCAGATTTATCTTTTAACTAGAGGAGGTTCATTACGGTTTATCTGTTTTTCATCTCACTGCTTGACGATGAAATAAAAACAATTATAGTTTCTACAAATACATAATCAAACATATTAGACTGTTCTGTTAAATAATACTGAAACAGTCAGCCATGTTCTAAAATTATATTTTAATTGGTAAAAATATGCAGGTCTTTCTTGTAGGGAGATCAGAAATTTTGTTTTCTGGGAATAAATCCAGTAAACAAAAATCTTTGCCACAGTTCAGAGACAGTTGGCAGTTTTTCCTTCCCTCAGAGGAATCCAATCTGCCCAGTGACACTGGAGATCTGCTTGGAGAAAGTTAACCAGTGATCAGGTTCTCAGAAATCCTGAACAACTCCAGACTTCAGATTTTAAAACTTTTCTTTGATGTCTTAAAAAGTTCCTAAAAAGGCATAAACTGCAGATATATCAGAAGTTACTGTCCATAACAAGTTACATGTCTGTTTGCCTCCAATATTTGACATGAAATCTGTTTTCTAATGAGACATTTTGCTTCAGCCTTTTTGAGTTAATATATTTGGAACAAGCTTTTTGTCTGGAAACAACCTGAAAAATCCTGAATTGACGACATAGAAGTGAACCAAAAGAAACATGTTATTTTAAAATAAGAGAATCATTTTTATAATTAGAAAAATTGTTGAAAAGACACTATTCAGACTGTTATAGTCAGTTTGAAGACCTGAAAGCTGCACAGAAACTGTTCTAATTGAATTTCAGTCTCCTGTAACGTCTGGATCTGTTTCAGGGCTGTCTGTCTCAGTACCTGTCTGTTCACACTGTGGACTGGCTGACCTGCTGCAGGATGGCCCACGGCATCACCAGAGGACTCGCCTTCCTGCACACTGAACTCTACAGAGGAGGTATGAAGCCATTTTCACCGGCAGTCATGGAGGAATGTGTCAGAGATTCACTTTAAAGCTTCCACTGAGCTGACAGACGGTTTGGGAACTATTTTCTCTGGCGGATGCATCTCTGTGAGGAGCGTCAGGGATAGCAGGATGGTTTGTGTGGGAATCAGGAGAAAAAGAATCTGTGTTTTCATGTGATGGGGACAGACATCAGTCAGTGTGAGAGTGTTTCTGACGGTTTGGATGAAACGACGCTCAGCGTCAGATGGAGGAAAGATTTATTCTCACACAACATGCAGGAGGGAGATTTCACAGAGTAGCACCATCTCCTCCATCTGCTTTATTCTCTCTTGTTGGTGTATTTCTGCATAAGCAGATTGCTCTAAGCTCATGCAGACATGCCTTTTGAGTCCAACTTTTACCATCATATCAGTTTTTCTCTGGTTGTCTGTAAAAGCATAAAACTGCTTTTAGGTCAGGATAAGAAAATGTGACCCTTAAATTGCAGCAGGTACTTTTCAACTTGCTTTATGAAACAAGTTTCTCTAAAACTAACAAATTATTTTGCATGTTTTTTGATAAATTAAAGATTAAATTATTTTCTCATCTGTCATGGAGCATTTTACTAGAAAAGTCTTGTTTTAGAAAATAAATCATTTTATCCTCAGAGCTAAACTCACCTGTTCCCACTTGTCTGTTCCCACTCAGATCAGTACAAGCCCCCTGTGGCCCACAGAGACCTGACCAGCAGGAACGTTCTGGTCCGATCCGATCTGTCCTGTGTCCTCGCCGACTTTGGCTTGTCAATGAAGCTGACCGGAACCAGAACCTGTCGGCCTGGAGAAGATGAAACCATGGCTATATCCGAGGTCTTGGCTTTTCCTGAGAGGTGATTAAGGTGTAATCAAATAACTGGGTTGAGCTAATGGGCTGTGTTTGCAGGTGGGGACAGTTCGGTACATGTCCCCGGAGGTTCTGGGAGGAGCGCTGAACCTCAGAGACTGTGAGTCGGCTCTGAAGCAGGTGGACGTGTACGCTCTGGGTCTGCTGTACTGGGAGAGCTTCAGGAGGTGCTGCGACCTGTTCCCAGGTAAATCCTGACCCCACCTGCACTTTTTGACCACCGGGGGCTCAGACTGCCTCACTGTGAGGGGCTGGTGTGTGTTCAGGGGAAGCCGTTCCAGAGTACCAGCTGGCGTTCCAGGTTGAAGTCGGGAATCATCCGAGCTTCGAGGACATGCAGATCCTGGTGGTCCGAGAGAAACACAGACCCAGATTCCCAGAAGCCTGGAAAGAGAACGGCCTGGTCAGTATTCCAAACTCTGTTTCTCTTTCCATTCATTTACAGTACATTTATCAAACTGAACGCCAATAGGACAAAATACACCCAACATCTGGTCATCTCGAGTCTTGTGGCCCTCAAGACTCTAAAGGGCCACAAAAATATTAGTTCAAGGTAACTGTTACCTGCTTAAATATTGTTTAATCACTTGAATCAAATCAGTTTTTTTTTGCATATTTTCAAACTGCAATGTGAAAAGATTTAAAATCTAATTTTAATTTTAAGTACTGCCCTTTGAGGACTTTAAAAATGTTAATGTGGACCAGAATTAAATTCAGTTTGACACCACTGCCTTACAGAATAGATTCAGGGTTGAAAAGCCCATCATCACATTAAACAGATTTATTTCCATTTAAAATGACGAAAACAGATCAGATACTTGAGAAAGTTTTAGAATTGTCTGGTTGTGTTTGGCCTGCAGCTGCTGTTTGTCACCAACTCTCAGTTTTATGTGTTTACAGGCTCTGCGGGCTCTGAAGGAAACCATGGAGGACTGTTGGGACCAGGACGCCGAGGCTCGACTTACGGCTCAGTGTGCTGAGGAACGCCTGGCTGACCTCATCCTCCTGAGCCCTCATACAGCGCTGCACAACCACAGGTAGAGACCAAGATCACACCTGGAACAGAGGAGGAACAGGAAGATATTTAGCTCTCCCTAGAAATCACTATTCAGTCATTTAGCTCTGCAGACGCCTTCTTCTTCTTCTTCTTCTTCTTCTTCTTCTTCTTCTTCTTCTTCT
>SZYC01003671.1:11721-31408 GCA_010883035.1 Poeciliopsis occidentalis
AGCATTAGCTTCAGCTGCATACCGTATAGTGTCGCACTTTAGCATTATATCTGAGACTCTAACTTCAGGTTCTGCTGTTGTCTGAAAGTCAAATATGTTTCTTTGCCCCAGAGGACAGATACTGAGAAAACATTTCAATCCTAATCTCTACTTTAAATCAGGCAGAAAACATTTTGTTCACTAATTATTATTACATTAGTATAAAAATAAATTTTCAGATCAAAAAAATAATTATTTAAAAGTTCTCCTGAGATGCTGATGTTTCAATAGTTTTAACGGTTCTGATTCAACAGGATCATGCAGTTCTTCTTCTGCTATTAAATGAACGTCAGCCCAGGCGTACCTTGACGGTGGCCATGACGCTCCACTCGCCCAGCGGGGGGTTCTCCGACAGCTGGAAGTCTGTGGACACCACACCCAGGACGCTGGGTTTGTCCAGCCACAGGCTCAGCAGGTTTCCTCTCGGGTCCTGCAGCAGAAAACACGAACCTGAAAACCAACCAGTGAAGGATTCACATCCTGAAGCCTTTCTGATCAGGTTCTGTTCCAACACAACACAGTAACACTGACCACAGTGAAGCATGGTGGAGGCAGCATCATGCTGTGGGAAGATGGATGGAGAGAGACCTGACTCTGGGCTACACTGGGCTAGAGGTTCTCCTTGGGTTTCGTATAAAGGCACGCCACACTTTTCAGATTTATCTCATTAAACCCTAAACATGCCCGGGATCAGTGGTTCTGATCAGAGCAACAGAACCCGGATTTTCTCCCAGTTCTGCTGGGTTCTGATTGAACGGCGTTCCGCCTCACTCGGATCAGAACGTCTGCCGGTTCGGAACAGGGCTTCCCGTCGGAGCGAACCGACACGGTTCGGATCTTCACCACCTGGCCCGGCAGGTAGCGCGGCTGGTCGGTCTGGATGAAGGTGGACACGCCCCGCGGGTCCACGCGCAGCTCCGTGGAGTTGGAGAAGAGCTGCACCGACCCGCGGCGACCTCTGACCTTTAGGGTGTAGGTCCGGCCGGGGATGAACCCGACTTGGTGGATCTGCCGAGATAAAGAGCGGAGCACAGGACGGTCAGGAGACCCAGATGTCTCCAGAACCAGAGGAGGGTTCGGAGCTTACAGCAGGAAGGATCAGCAGCCTGGTGCATCCTGCGGGGAAACATGCGGTTAAAGTTTGACCCGACACCAATCACCGACCCGTAACGGTTCCGAACTCATCACACGCCTCCTGGAATCGTGGGGGAGTTGGAGGACAGCGTCTCGTTCTCATAGACGATCTCAGCGGAGTCGGAGACGGACGAGGAGCCCAAGATGGAGACGGAGACCGAGCAGGGCAGCGCGGCGGGCGCCAGCAGCAGGCAGCGCGGCGGGCGCCAGCAGCAGGCAGCGCGGCGGGGGGTCCGGGTCGGAGTCGGGATTGGGTCGGGGGACGGGTCCGGGCTCGGTTCCGGTGACGTTCCAAGCGTCCAGCCTGGAGAACCAGAGGACGGACATCAGAAACCGGATCGAACCGGAACGAACCTCCAGGTTCTCAGTCAGAACCACCGGTCGGTTTCTGGTCCAAACGAACCGGAAGATGTGCAACGTGATTTATTTATTTACTCATGAATCTGCAGTAAAACTTTCTCTGTGTTCTGAGTTGATCTGTAATATTAGTTATGGTCACATATCATAGACTAAATCATAAAAAACAATTAAAAATATGAAGAAAAAAAATCAAAAATGAACATTTTGACCTTAAAAAGCAAAGATCAATGATTTGTAGAAATCTGATTAGTAAAGAAACAAACTCAAATGTTTTAGTGATGCAATAAATGTTAGTTATTAAAATGTTACATTTAAAATAATGTTTCAAAGACAACCAAGTAATTATTTTTTGAAACAGACAATTGATCAAAATGAATTTATTAAAATATTTATGAATACATCTTAATATTTCTATCAATAGTTTCTGTCGCTCCAGGTGAGGTTTACCTGAGGATGAAGATGAGGAAGACTCCGCTCAGCCCCAGTAGAGCCTTCATCATGGCGGAAGTTCGTGTGGAAGCCGCTGAGCGCAGCAGGCCTTCACACCTGCCCGTGGCCACGCCCCCTCCACCTGCCCGTGGCCACGCCCCCTCCACCTGCAGCCCGCTGGACCTCCAACTCGTCCAGAACCCAGCAGGTTCCGGTTCTGTATTGTTGTCACACTGATCTGATTTGTTCTTGTTTTGAGCAGAATTTTAAATGTGCAACAGAAATAAACTTTGACTTGACTTTTGCATTTATTTATTGTTTGTTTTCTATGTTTATCTGCAAGCACCTTTCAGCATCTATGCACCACAAATCTGGAACAAACTTCCAGAAAACTGTAAAACAGCAGAAACCCTGACTTCCTTTAAATCTCAACTAAAAACACACCTGATTAGAGTTTGATTTGAAATGTAATATGTAACAATGTGTTGTTTATTCCATGACTTTGTGTTTATGATGTAAAGCACTTTGAAATGCCTTGCTGCTGAAATGAACTATACTAATAAAAATTGATTGATTGATTTTGTTGTTTGTACTTTTTGTATTTATTTATTCTTCTATTCATGTTAGTTTCTATTGTTTCCTCCGTTCATCCTGTGGGTCTGATGTTTGGTAACTTGGAGCCATTTTCATCATTAGCAGTAAATTTATTTTCAGCAGTGAAACCCTGGTTCTGAAACCCTGACCCTGGTTCTGAAACCCTGGTTCTGGTTCTGAAACCCTGGTTCTGGTTCTGGTTCTGAAACCCTGGTTCTGGTTCTGAAACCCTGACTCTGGTTCTGGTTCTGAAACCCTGACCCTGGTTCTGAAACCCTGGTTCTGGTTCTGAAACCCTGGTTCTGGTTCTGAAACCCTGGTTCTGGTTCTGAAACCCAACATGTTGAAATTGGACTGACAAACAAAAACTAATGTGTCTGGAGCCTCAAAATATGAAAAGTTTTATGTCAGGCTTCAAATGTTTCTATTTTGAAAATGACTATAACATGATTAATATTCATGATCAAACGTTCATTCCTGGATGGAATCACGTGACTCTGTTGAACGATGGCGCTTTCAGTTGACTTCTTGTTATAATATAAATGTTTATGTTTCGTTCCATTGATAAAATTAAAGAAAAAGGATTTTTGATGTCAATTTTATAATCGACAGAAAATGATGTTTTTTTCCTGTTGCTCCAAATGCATTTTGCACGATTGTTTGTAAATAATCACGTTAAGTTGTGATGACCAGCATCGAAACGAAACGGATCAGAACGGAACAGATTGGATCGGAACGGATTGGAACGAAACGGATAAGGTGAAGAAGTTGGTCAAAGCAGCAACGTATGACGTACCAAACACATAATGGGCCTTAAAAATCTCATCAAGACTCCAACTGAACATGTTGCCTTACCTGGAACAGCATCATAGCCAATCACAATGAAGAATGCATGAACACTGCTCTGGATGGATCCCAGGGAGAGCAGGCAGGGCTGAGTACGTTACACACTGGATCCAACCTACATTTAAAACATAAATAAAAACATGACAAAAATATTTAGTGACTAATTTTTGAGTGAAAATCAGACAGACTCAAATTTTGAATTGTAAAAATGAAGAGAATGAATTTTGCATTTTTATCTTTAAACGACTGTTTAGCAGTACCTTTAGAAATCTGATGAGCTGCTTGAGATGCAGACGCCTCTACATCCTTGTGCAGAAGATGCAGCAGAAGCAAAACAGCAGACATGTCACTTTCCCAACCTGCAGACCAACAGCTTCAGGTTACCATCATCCCAACATATGAATTTGTCACATTTAGGTCCAACATACCATTGTCAGCTTCAGCAGCCAGATCTGCAATCTGCAATAAATCCAAGAGCTCCATGGTGGGACCAGGCCACAGCTTTCCTTTATAACCTTGGAGTCCAAAAATTGGTTCGCCGTGGCTTCGCCAAACAAGAGTCTGAAATCTTGTTCTATCTGAAATACAGAAATAAAAGCATTTCACACAGTGAGGAAGATGGTAAATGGCCTGTACTTGTGCAGTGCTTTATGAAGTCCAGAGTGAGTCATTCACATGCTGATGGCCGTAAGATACATTGTAGCTACAGTTGCACAAGGGACGACTGCTGCCAATGCTGCTGTGAAGTAAAAATTGTGTTATTATATCTTTTAAGAATTTTATTTAAATTCTTTAGTCATTTAACGTTAGTATTGTTCAGTCTGTTAAAACATGGAGGTCAAGGAGTCTCTGAAGGATCAGGTTTCCTTTTGACCTCTCCTTGGAAACGTTCCAGCTGTCAGTGACTAAAATAAGGCGCCAAAGTTTGTTAACAGATAATAACAGATAGTTTAGGTAAAAACAGTAAGATGGAATAAGGTCTAATAAATTTCTCCATTGAATGTTAGAAGCTCAGAGAACGTTCTATCAGGTGTTTTTGGTATGGAAAATTGTCTGATGTAGATTTCCACTGCAGAGTCCTGGATCTGGGAACCAGAGGAAAATTAGCGATCAAAGTTTAGTTATTCCTATAGTTTTAACCATGGAGGTTTTTAACCTCTAACTGAGCCATGGGGCCAAAACCATTTGCTAATGGAGCAGATAGCAGCGTGATAGTTACCAACATATTTAATGGATAACAGAAACTAGAATATCATTCTTCATCATAATTAATATTAATACGTCACCAACACCTGACCGTTAAAAGTTACTTCACTTTTCTGTTACGCAACTCCGATCAGAATCCCGAATAGAAAAACTGCTGCTGTGTCTTCCCCCTCCTCTTCCTCCTCTTCCTCCTTTTCCCCCTCTTCCTTCTTCTCCTCCTCTTTCTCCTCTTCCTCATTTGACAACTTCTGGCTGCAGAGCAAACCTTCCGCGTTGGCAATCAATGCAAATGATTCGGTCCAATAGTTGTAGAATCTCCCCCTTTACCCTCCATGGCCCACCAAATACCCCTCGGGTTGGTTACAGCCTGCTTCGCGCCCACCCAGCTGGAAGAAACTGTGACGCAAATCTTTAACGGAAAAGTTGAAATTTTATAATTATTCTACACATTTTAATAGCCTTGGAATCCGTTAAGAATGATTGTGTCATGTTTGTCCTCTTACAGAAACCAGACACCATCTTTCTCAATTGTCAAACATATTTTAAAAAAGTTCCAGGGAGCCTCCTGGGTCCCCGGTGTCCCCGGTGTCCCCGGTGTCCCCGGTGTCCCCGGTGTCCCCGGTGTCCCCGGTCCCCCAACCTGTGGTTTCTCTACTTGTATAGAGTAGTTCCGCTCTGGCCCAGCAGGGGGCAGACATGGCGATGGAGAGGCTGCAGTGCTCGCTGGTTCCAGCAGGGGGAGCTACCGGTGGTGCTGGCTGGTGTTCGAGCTCCTCCTCTTCCTCAGTGGACAGCAGCGGCAGCAGGAGGAAGATGACTTCGTTACGGCCGTTTACCTGCGACGACCTGTTTAAATTCAACAACATGTGAGTCAGAACCGGCCCGGTAGAACCCGTCCGGCTGGTCCTGTCCGGACCGGGTCAGACGGCTGGACTACCGCAGATTATCTGATCAATTCAAACATTGGCTTCCTTCAAACTAATGCCGAATTATCTTTCAGGCCCATCGGAACCATCTGGGTTAATGTTTGATTCCAGCCTGATGTTTCAACTCGCTCATTTTACATAAAACCTTATTTTTAGCACAAATATGTTCAGAGTTCGTTAATGTTGACGTACTGGCCGTTTCCTCCCGTATTTGTGATCAATAATTCTTTTCCAGAAGCAGCAAAGTGATCAATAAAAGGAAATGTAACCATTAAATGTTTTTAATCTTTCAACAGAAACCTGGATCCTCTCACAGAAACTGTATCCTCCTCTGATCAGATTTTACTTCTGTCGTTTGGTTCATGTTTATATGACTCATATTTTAGAATTTAAGATTTATTATACTAAGTAGAAATAATTGTTTCCTGTTTATTGCCCTCTTAGATCCGCAGTGTCTGCTAAAGTATTCACACCCAGAAACCTCTCCATGATTTTCCCTTTCAACTGAAAAGTGTGTTATGTGACCAACATGATGTGTATAGTTTAGTGGAAGAAAAAAACATTTATGATTTTATTAGTTTTACAGATAAAATCTGAAGCGTTCAG
The DNA here is from genome assembly GCA_010883035.1 of Poeciliopsis occidentalis. NCBI lineage: Eukaryota > Metazoa > Chordata > Actinopteri > Cyprinodontiformes > Poeciliidae > Poeciliopsis > Poeciliopsis occidentalis. The sequence goes on from SZYC01003671.1 coordinate 17,862, forward strand.
TTTTATTCTGTAGTGGTAAAATTAGACACACTGCTGTCATCTCTAAATGATGCATGGTGGCAGCAGCATCATGCTGTGGGACAGGAAAGCCTGCAGGGGGGGGCTCTGCAGGGTGTGTGACCCCTGAGTTGACTGAAAGCTGGACTTAATCCTGCAGGAACCGGAGTGTGGATGAGTTTCACCTTCAGATGTTCAGAGCTGCTGGAGGCCAAACCCAGAGGGATTGAACACAAAAGCACTCCACACTTTTCAGATTGTTTCAACCATAAAAACCTTGAATTATTCCCCTCCGCTCCCCGGCCGTGCAGCCCTTTGCGTTGCTGTGCCCGTTTCCTCAGCCGGCCTGCAGTATGGGATCCCGTTCTACCTGCAGTACCTGGCCCACTGGCCCGAGTATTTCATCGTGGCTGAAGCTCCGGGCGGAGAGCTGATGGGCTACAGTAAGTGCAGCCTGGATCTCTGCTGCAGGACGCTGCTGCTGCGGCGTTGCTGCTGCAGCATCATGTCTCTCTCTGTAATCAGTCATGGGGAAGGCGGAGGGATCGGTGGCGCGGGAGGAGTGGCACGGCCACGTCACGGCGCTGTCGGTGGCGCCGGAGTTCAGACGCCTCGGCCTGGCCGCCAAGCTCATGGAGATGCTGGAGGAGATCTCAGAGAGGTGAGTGACCTCTGACCCCGAGAGGGAGGCTCGGCAGAGTGTGTGTGACCCCTGAAGATGTGACCTTTGACCTGCAGAAAGGGCGGGTTCTTCGTGGATCTGTTTGTGAGAGTCTCCAACCAAGTGGCCGTCAACATGTACAAGCGTCTGGGCTACAGCGTCTACCGCACCGTCATCGAGTATTACTCTGCCAGCAACGGGGAGCCAGACGAGGACGCATACGGTACGCCACCCGACAGCGCCTTGCTTTGACTAGGCCACAGCTCAACTCCGTCCTGATGGTCAGAACTGGAATAGTTCTGGATCTGCTGATCCGACTGAACCTGAGTTTTAACTCAGCAGCTTTTTCTGACAGCATTGACATCAGAATAATGACCTGGTATGGTAGAAAGTTCCAGCAGCAATGGAAAACAGAGTTGTGACCACATGAGGGCGCTCTATACACAGAAAGGAACCTTAAGCCCCACCTGACACATTCAGAAATACTCCAAGATGGGCAGGGGCGACACAGGGGGCGTGGCCAATGGGGAAAGGGGCGTGGTCAGGACGAGAGAAAGCTGTTGCCAAGCAACATTGCTACAAAAAAACCCAAACGTAGCAAGTTTTTATAAGAAAGCTCCTGTAAACGTCCAAGCAGATTGTTAGAACCATAAGATTGAGCTGCAGTAGCACTGTTCAACCCACAGAGGGCAGCACTGAGAAGTCAGCTCACTGACATGAGCCCAGTTTCAGATCGTCTCTTCTGAAGAGTTCATTAAAGTTTAATGTGAATAAAATCTAAATTTATATTAGAAAATGTGTCATTTTAGGTGATGTTGTGTTTCCATCTGCTGCCTGGTTGGTTCTGGAGCACAGAACTAAACCAGTTAGTTCTGGCTGGGTCACCGGCCCGTTGCCTCTATAAAGAATAAAATAATCTGATCACTTCCTGGGTTTCTGCCCCCTACTGGCTGTGTGGGATAAACATCTCCTGTCTTCCTGTTGGGTTAAAAAGCTTCCTGACCTTTAGGCTGCCGGCCGTTTCTTCTTCTACTGAAACACTTGAAAGGTGTCAGAAAGGCTTTTAGGTAGAAAACGTTTTTTATTGTTGTTCTGACTGGAGCACGGTTTTCCTGCAGACATGAGGAAGGCTCTGTCCAGAGACACAGAGAAGAAGTCCATCATCCCGCTGCCGCACCCTGTCCGACCGGAGGACATCGAATAACGTGGGGCCGCGGCTCCCTGACCCGCTGACCCCCGCTGACCTCAGAGAGCCGCTGGATGTACAAAATGTTTCAACATTTATTTGCTGTAAATTCTAATGAACGTTTGTTTCAGAAACTGAGTCCGAGTCGTGTCTCATACAGAAACGTCTACTCTTTGTCTTCCTCACTGCCCTGTTTCTTCCCTCCATCCTCATCCTCGCTCTCACTGCTGGTGCTGCTGTCGTCTCCATCGTCGTATGTTTTCTCCACCGGGGCCTTGCCCTCCGGCGGTTTGTCAGGAGCTGCTGCCGGTTCCTCAGAGCGCTCTTCCTCCTGTTCTTCCTCCTCTGGAGGGTTTGCAGGATGCTCCTGCTCCTCCTCCTCATCTTCGTCATCCTTGGCCTGCTGCCTCTTCCACATCTTGGCCATGGCGAGCAGCTTGAGGTTGGGCTGGTTGGCGGCGTCCTCAGGGAAGATGTAGTCGTAGTATTCCTCCCAGCCGGCGTCCGACTGCAGAAAGATCAACATTAATAACCACAGAAGAAGAAGCTGCTTATAAGAATGACATACAAGGAGGATAAAGTAATAATCTGAGTTCTTATTGCTGCGTTAAATCGAGGAATGTAAATAAGAAAATATCTTCAGATCTGGAAACTACCAAAGTTTTCTTCTCATTAAAACAATTTTTCTTGTAATTTTTTGATTTTCTGGTAAAACGTTATTCTGCTAATATGATTTCTTTTTTTATAATATGACTTTGTTCCTGTAATTAATTATTCTTTGAACTGAGAAAAGTGATGAGGGACGGATAAAGTTCCTGCAGCTCTGGAGACCGACTCTCCTAACGCTCCAGAACCAAGCGGCCCATTTCCCAGCATTCCCGGTCTGTGCCGTTCTTACCCCGTCCTCGGCCGTCAGCTTCCTCCTCTTTTTCACCTTCTCCGGCAGCAGCTTCCGGACTCGCTCCCTGGTGCCGTCGGAGCCAAACTCCCTCTCAAAGTCCCTCCAGGACTCCAGCAGCATCAGTCGCTCCTCCTTCTCCTCGCAGCTCCTCATGCTCTTGTTGGCGTCTTCATAGGTCTGGCGGCTGCGCTGCAGCCGGTCGGGTCCGTCCACCGACAGCTCGAACTTGGCGTAGCTGATCCAGACCTGCGCAGCGCGAGGCTGTAAGTCGCTGCTCTACCTCTGCGTGGCTTTGGTCAGAGCGACGCGGCGGCCCTCACCTTGACGTGCTGCGTGCGCTGCAGCAGCCTCTTGTAGAGGTTCCTCGTGTTCTCAAACTGCTCCTGCTCAATCTCAAAGTCAATGTAGGACTTCCAGAGGACCTGGGAGGACAGCAGGAGACAAACCCCATGAATCGTCCCCAGCAGCAGAAGACTCACAGCAGAAACAGATACAAGAAGAAAAATCCACTCAACCCACAGGAGTCTCTCTCTCTCGCTCCTTTCCATCAGGGATTTTATTTCATCTCTTTAAACACAAAGACTTGAGTTGGACTCCTGTGTGTTGATGATATTTTTAGTCAAAATGTTTCTCTCTCCACCTCATGAGTGAAATAAAATAAGAATTTGTCTCCAGCATTCCAAGATGCAGATAAGAGAACAGAACATGGACTGGGCTGATCAGAACCAGAACTGGGATCCAAACCTCAGGCATGTCCAGTCTGGGCTGGTTGATGGCGAGCTCAAAGATGGCGCGGGCTCGCTCCACGTCGCCCAGGATGGCCTCCAGCTCGGCGAACTTGATCCAGGTGGTGCAGTTCTCCGGGCTGAACTCCAGGTATTTCTCATACAGCTTCCTGCAGCGGTCGAACTCTCGCAGCTGCAGCTCCAGCTCGATGTAGCCCTTCAGCAGCTTGTTCTTGGGACATTTGCCGATGGCCGTGCCCTGGAGGCACAGAACGGGTCAGAACCAGCAGCATCGACCAGCAGCATCGACCAGCAGGATGTAGTCCAGCTCAGCTCAGGCTCTCACCATGATCTTTCTGGCTCCTGGCAGGTTCTTCTGTCGGATCTCAAACTGGGCAAAGAGCAGCCAAATCTTTGCAAATGTGAACTGAAACAGAACCAGAACCGTCAGAAGCAGAGAGTGGCAGCAGAGCGACGGCTCCAGGTGTTCAGATACCTTTTTATGAGGGATGAGCTCCAGACACGCCTGGTAGACCTGCCTCGTCCTCTCAGGGTCCTGCCAAACATCAACAGCTTAGGCCCGGTTCTGCTGGTTCTGGCTGATCTGAGCAGTTGGCGAACCCACCTTGGTCTCCAGCTCCTCATACAGGGCGTAGTTGATCCACAGGTAGACGTAGCGCCTCCAGTGTCTCTTCTCCTGGATGGGCGGCACGTTGGCGATGGCTCTCTCGTAGATCTCCCTCACCGTGTCGGCGTCCGTGTCGCTCTCCACCAGGCGCAGGTAGTCGAACCACGCGTCGTAGTTGTGTGGGTTTGCCTGCGTTTAACCACAGAAGAAGAGTGCGTCAGTCTGGATCGACCGGTCGGCCCTGACCTCCAGCAGCTCCTCGCCCACCTTGACCTCCTCTTCGTACTGGAACCTTCTCTTGCTGACGATGACATCCTCGATTCCTCTGCGGTCTCCGAACTTCTTCTCAAACATGGTGTAGTTCTTGAACAGCTCCTGCGCCTGATGCTTGGGGATCCTGTCCAGGGCGTACTTGTAGATGACTCGGACCCGCTCAAACTGTTGACCAAATACAGAGTCAGAAAAACACTGGAGCAGTAACCGGGTCAAAGGTCACGGTCAAAAGTCACGGCTCAGTCAGAACTCGCCTCCTTCTGGGTCTCCTCGAACCTGGCGAAGGCCACAAACAGATTCTCATCCACGTATTCCTCCCCGAAGAACTCCACGGCTCGCTCGTACACCTTCCTGCTGTGCGCCACGTAGCCGTGCTTCTCCTCGAAGCGAGCGTACTTGATCCAGTTCTTCACCTCGGGGTGAACCATGACGAGTTCACAGGAGTCAAGGAAACTATGGCTGTCGACCTGAAAGCGCTCAGGGTTGGTTTCTGAATCACTTCCATTTGCTTTACCTGAAGAATCTGATATGAAAATGATCATGCAGTATTGATACATTAATATTCAACCTAATCAGGATGGAAAATCCTGGAAATCGCCCTGAACGTAAACTTTGAACAGCTCCTACAACAATCTCGGCCTCTAGTTTGTCCCCAGATGTTCCTGAGATGATTTAAAACACCATCAAACCAAACATCAGGATATATCGCTCATAGATGCTCCGGGCTTTGTCCACTTCCTTATAGCGCAGCTCAAAGTTGATGTAGGAGTGCCAGGCCTGCTCCTCCGGCTCCCACTCCATCCAGCGCTCAAACACCTGCCTGCAGCCGGCCACGTTGCCCAGCATCTCCTCCATGTAGGTGTATTTGTACCTGCAGGAGCAGCAGAGGCTCAGCGTCAGAGTCTGGAGCCAAGTTACTGTGAGAAACAGCTAAACCGTCTAAAACAATTATCAACATGAACAACTTGTACATAACAATATTTACACATCCAATAGTTTAAAACTGTAATAAAAGACATAGATGTGCAAATCAATTAAAACTGAATTCATCACATGAAATAATTTCAGTATTTGTGGAAACATGTCATATACTCTAACGTGATTGGCTGACCTGCACAGCAGTTTAACCAATCAGCTCATGTAAAAACAGGCAGAAATATAAACTATTGATCATTTGAATTAATTTAAAACACTGAATAATAAAAACAAATTTAGAATTATATTTTAATAATACACAAAAGTGGAGCAGTCTTAGAAAACAGAACAGGTCCAAACAGCTCACTGGTCCAATATGGACGCCCGTGTACTGGGAGTCCTGGTCCTACCAGAACTGGTTGACCCGGGGCAGGATGGTGATGGCTCTGTCCCAGATGTTGCGGGCGTGGTTCACCTGACGGCTCTTCATCTCCATCTCTGCGTACTTCAGCCACAGAGTGATGTTTCTGTGATCGACGTCCAGCGCTCGCTCGTAGATGGACCGAGCTCTGAAAACAGACGGCACTTGAATGCATCATTTAGAAACTCACTCAACTCAGTTCAGACTGGAGGAAATGAGAACTCGCTTCTCCTTATAAACTTTAATGTGGAAAAATTAAGCAAATGAAAGTAGGCGTCAGAAATGAAGCCAGTCATCAGGTGAATACCTCTGGATCTCCTTGAGGCTTTCCTCCCATTGTGCGTATTTAATCCAGTTGCTGATGACGGTCCGGTTCTTCCTGATGTTGTCTTCAAAGCCCTTTCAGAGGAAGTTTGACAGGATCAGAACCTGCAGCTTTAATGGTTTCTTGCAGCAGAAACAAATCTGAACCGTGTTATAGCATCAAAGTGTGTCTGGTGAGTGAGCTGACCTTTCTCTTCTTCAGCTTGTAGTCATTGAGCTCCTCCTTATCAGTGATCTTCTGTTTGGGCGGTGGAGGCAGAAGCTCGAGCTCCCTCTCTTTGGCCTCTCTGAGCAGCTGCTCAGCGGTGATCTGAACCTCTGCAGGAGCTTTATTCTTCACCTGAAACAACACAAACACCTGAGCCCCAAATGTCTCTGTCTCTACTTCAGAAAAACACAAACTAGTGGATGCGGGTGTAAATGCACTTCCTTATTCTCAGAACCCAATTTAAAACAAAGCAAATAAAGTGGAATAATCTGTAGCACTTAAGTACAATAAAAATACTGGAATTAACAGATTGTAGACAAATCAGTCCTGGACTGAACTGTTCATAGAAGTTCTTTAAAACGTCTGTATTTAATATAAAATCATATACTTCAGTTTTATTCCACTTTTAAAAGCGTTTGGGGTAAAAAAGGGAAAAACTTTTCAATATCTTCTCAACTAAAGGGAACAAAAACTGACTTAAAGGAGCATGAAGAATAACCCAGCTCACTGTCTGAACTGTCTTTTTTTAAGCATACCTACATCGAATGATGTTAATGACGTTTAAAAAACCCACAGAACTTTCATAACTTTGCAGAATAACTCCAGGTTTTTTCTGGTCAAATAACTGATGTTTTGGTCCTTTACCCCATCGAAGGTGGTCCTGATGCTAAAAAATGCAGAACTTTAAATTGTTGCAACGAGGTATCTATAAAATATCTAAACAGACATAGATGAATTGACTCTCTTTGCTCATTTAAAGCCGTTGGAAACAAGAAGCATCCCAGAACAATAAAGTTCAGATTTATCCCGTTAACTAAAATTGTAAACATTTTCTAAATAAAGGGGAAATAAAACTGGTGTTTCGTGTTTTAAGGAATTTGATTTAAATGTAGAATGATTGATCTACGTTTGTTATCAAATCAAATATTACATATTCATTTCATATAATCCACGTCAAAAACAACAAAAAAAACCCAGTAAAAAAACCCCTTTAGTCCAGCCGCAGCTAACATTAGCATTGTTGAAACAAACTAATAGAAGTAAGAAGAAAATAATATTATTTTAGCCTAAATAACCCCACAAAGCTTAAATAGTATATTAATGAGTAAAATCAATCATAGTGTATAGTTATAAAATCTACCTGGTATTAAATCTGCCCCCTTCTTTAGCGGCAGTTAGCATTAGCCGCTAGGTGCTAATCTTCCTCGGGGTTTCTTACCTTCGCCACCTTCGGTATGCGCTGCTTTCCCGCCGCTGTGGACGCCATGTTGCCGGTGACTCCAACCGGTACCGTAGCTGACAAACTCTTAAAGAAAATAACACCACCCAACACCACCTGCAGCAGCTTCCAGGACACACACTCTGCAACGCTTTTCTAACACCAGCAGGCAGCCGCCATGACAGCACCCACAATGCCGCGCGGCTCCAAAGTGTCGCGAGAGTTTTCGCTGCAGGCGGCGTGCTGTTGTTATAGCAACAGAATCAACTGAACTTCATAAGGAGACAGAAAAGAGCCGTTTATCGAGTTAAAGTCAAAAAGTTTGAATCAAAAACGACCAATCGAGGTTTGGTAGGAAGAAGCCAGCGAGTTTCCATCCCATAATAATCCCAGGAGAGGATGAGGTCCAGCTGGAGCCCGGAGGAAAATCTGACCGTCAGAAGGAGCCGTTCAGCGGACGCCCGATGGATCCAGAAGCTGATTGGCTCATCTGATGAGGCTGTCTTCGGGAGGATCAATGTCAATGATCTGCTGTGAGAACAAATCACCAACCTTCCAGTATTATGCCTGAAAATAGTTTATATCAGCTGGTCATCACATGAAACTACTTTTCTTTTCATTTATTGTTATTTACATCATCTAAATGACCCATTTCTTCCTAAAATCAAAGGTTTAACAGCCATATTAGCCAACTACAGCTTGAATTGGTGGATAGGACAATTAAAGATGGCACTACAGTTAAATTAGATGCTCTAAATTGAGCACTTCTAGATTAGAGAAGTGCTCAACAAAGATCCTCTCTGAAACAGATCTCACACTCACACAGAAAAACCATCCACCCACCACAAAAGTTCTGTGTGTAGTGCATCTTTGTGGCATATCGTGTTCAAATTTCCGATCTATGCATTTTTTTAATTCATAATTTAATCCATAATTAAATTATGAATTAGATGTAGCATAAAATAAATAAATCTTTAATAAAGTATCAATAAGTCACTACTTATAATAGCTAAGGCAGAAATGTAATGAAATGTATATTTATTATTTCATTGTTCCTGTTCAGTGTCACCATGAAATAACTTCATATGTCCAACTCACCCATCAACGTTGGGGGCAGAGTTATGATAAGTTTACATTTTAATGCTTTAATGTTGGACTGAAATGATTAATCAATCAATTAGATTCCCGGCCCGGGGTCTTTCTGCACGGAGTTTGCATGTTCTCCCTGTGCGTGGTGGGTTCTCTCCGGGTTCTCTCCGGGTTCTCTCCGGGTTCTCCGGCTTCCTCCCACAGTCCAAAAACATGAATGTCAGGTAAATTGGTCTTTCCAAATTCTCCCTAGGTGTGTGTGTGTGTGTGTGTGTGTGTGTGCATGGTTGTTTGTCCTGTTTGTCTCTCTGTGTTGCCCTGCGACAGACTGGTGACCTGTCCAGGTGACCCCGCCTCTCGCCCGGAACGCGGCTGGAGAGGCACCAGCACCTCCAGACCCCGTCAGGGAGAAGGGTGCTCAGAAAATGGATGGATGGATGATCAATCAATTAAACAATCATCAAGTAATGTAGTGATTGCTCAGTCATTAACTGGAGTTTACAGACACTAACGGTAATTTGCTGAAAGAAAAACATGTTCAGAGTAGTAATTAAACCAAAACTGCAAAACATAAAAACATTTATCATGAAAGATGAAAACTTTGTAAATCTGTTCTACCAGAACTGCTCTGGTGGCAGCTTCACATTCAGGATATGAATCTTTTCTATCCAGTTATTAATCGGGTAATCAATATTAAACTCGAGATCAGCTGTATGTTAATGTTCAGTGCCGCAGAAAGGCCTGAACGTTTCACATGTTGATGTTCAAACCATTTTCAGCTGCAGATTCTGCAAAAGATCAAACATTTACTCAAAATGCTCTTGTTGCATTTTAGGCAACAAACTGTTTATTATTAAAAACCGAATGAAATGATTTGTGAGCCTGCAGGGAGAAGGCCAACCTCTCCCTGACGGTGGGCGGCCGCTCGGGCGATGTTGTGGCTCACGCCTCCTTCAGCGACCGCGCCCCCCCCGCCGCCGCCGCGGACGGCCATGACGCCTGGGAGGCCTTCCTGCGCTCACACTGGCCCGCCGCCAGATGCACTGTGGGTAATATTGTGCAGTCAGGCCGCGTCTCACTGCTTTCATCTCATGAGTGAGAACTGGGTCAGGACCGGTTGAGGTGGTCATAATGTTTTGCCTGTTACTCCTCTGCAGCCGCTGAACTCTCTGTTCCTGCATCTGTTCGTGTCTGAGCCCAGAGTGGCTGGAGACAGCCTGGATCAGATCCTCAGGTAGGCAGAACCAGAACCAGAACTGGACTCTGAGGGGTCCTGGGTCACCAGAACCTTCCTGATCTTCCTACAGAGCTGCCTTCAGCATCTCCTCGGACCTGGAGCACATCCTGCTGCTCTGCCCGGAACACTGTCCTCTAGGTGAGACCGGCTGCTGATCCGGCCCGGTTTGAGTTCTGCTTTCGTGCCCTCACTCTCTGACGACCCTTTTTGTGAGCAGAACCGGTTCTGGAAGAGACGTTCCAGCTGCTGCGGTGGGAAGCCGACAGCGAGGCGCCATGTTTGGCTCGGATCTGCAGACGGGAGGATCACTGCGAGCGGCTGCATGTCCGCCGAGCCCGGTGAGCTCCCCATCTGGACCTTCAGCACCAGAACCAGAACCAGCAGCTCACTATGTCAGCCCAGAAGCAGGTCTCTCTGTCTGCCACTAGGTGGCAGCAGGCGCTAGTGAGATGATTTAGCAGGTTTAGCATGCTATCTGGTCCTGGTGTTACCAATGCTCTGGATATTCCTGTAGTTGTCTGCTTTGTCCTTCCACCAAACTTTCCTTCCTGCTGCTATTCACTCTGTGAACAACATGTTTAAATATTTAGTTTGGACAGTCAAAGTTAAATATTTATCTTCAAGCTATTTAGTTTATAACCTATCCAACTTATTCCCACCCTAACCCTAACCCTACTCCTAAACCCATGAGGCTTGACTTCCGCCGTAAAAACCGGAACCAGCATCGTTTACATGTTAGCAACGCGCTAACTGGCATTAGTCAGAGGTTGTAGGCTACAGAATACGTGACAACACCAGCTATCACAGCCTTTATTTATCTTGGTTATTTAGTTTCAAACTATTCAGTTTGCATATCTAGCTTGTGAATTAAATATTTAGTCTGAATTTAATTATTTAGCACAAACTAAATATTAATTTGGATTGAAGGTTATTTAGATTACTAGCTAAATATTTAGCTTTTGGCTGAAAGCTAAATATTTAATTATCACTTTAATATTTACTTGGTAAGCTAAATAGCCTAACTATATAGTTTATAAACTAGATATATAGTTTATAAATTATAAATTTAGGTTATGTAGCTTGACAAATGAAAATGTAGGTGACGAGCTAAATATTTAGCGGCAAGCTAAAGGTTTTGTTTGTCAACCAGGTCGTTTAGCTTGCTAACATTTAGTTAGCTCTCTGACCTTCAGCTGACCTTCAGCTTGTAGTTGCTTCAGGAGCTGACCTCTAATGATCCTCAGGCTGATTGAGTCTGAGAAGACTTCACCTGTTGGTCACATGACAGGAAGTCAGACTGAAGAGTTCTCCAGAACCAGAATCTACTGCTCTGAGCTCGGCTCGTTTTGTCTTCCAGGGTTGCAGATTACGATGATGTCATGGTGATCGTGGACAAGCAGACGACAAAGTGCTCCATCCCTCTGCAGCCCTACGCCCTGATAGATGTCATCGAGTACCAGAACCAGAGGAGCCATGCCGCCGTCCTCCAGGTCTGCCCCGGTCAGCCTCTGCTGTTGGGTTGGTTTCTTCATGACCGGTTTTGAACCGCCCTTCACATCATCCGGTTGCCATGGCATCATATGGTGCAGATGAGCTGAGGCTCGGCCAAAACATGAGGAGCATGAGGAGCATGGAGGATGAGACTAAAGCAAAGCAACAATATTTTATCGTTTATGATACTCTCTGAGCTGCAGAGGAAGGAAGTAACTAAAGTAACAAGCAACAGTTACTTGAGTAACTTCATGGAAAAATGTACTTTTACAGCACATATTATTACTACTGATATTTCTTATTTTTGCTGAAGTAATTATCAGTTTTTCTCCAGAGGATGATAAGCCTGGTGGGCCACCAGTCTTTACTTGTTCCTCCCACCTGGCTAAGCATAGTTTGCTAATTTTAAAATTGGGCTTTTGATACACCACTACCAGTAAAGACAGATTAAGCTAGGTTCATAGTTGACACATTGAACTGGAGTTCCCAAATTATGATGCCTGCTCTTGCATATTAGAATTGTTGTAACTTTTAACACAAAAACAGTGGGCCGCTAAAGGAGCCCAAGTGCCTCCTACCGCCAGGCTTAGCAAGTTTTCTGGGGGAAACCCTGAATCTCATGAGAAACTGTGGCTCCTCTGAGGAATGTCACTGGAAGGAGAACAAACTCATTTTAACTGAAACCAGAAACAAACACAATCATTCATTCTGTTCAAGTGAAACTGCAATTCATAAAAACTGTTAGCTCTGCTGACACCAGCGACACACAGTCAGCTTCACCGCAGCCTGTCGACCCTCCAGGATGGAATACCTTCAGAAATACCTGCAAGGATTTATCAATATTTATACGACAAGAACAACTATTATAACCAGCAGTTCCCCTAATGCTACACCTACATGGCATTTAGCGGAAGCTAATGCTAACGCTAATGCAAAATACCAACATGACTTTGGAGAATGCTAAGCTAAAGAGTCACACCAATGTGGCATTTAGTGGAAGCTAAATCCAAAGCACTATAATACCATGGTATTTAGTGGAAGGCAATGCTGAAGCGCTAACTTCAACCATTTTGCTATTGTATTATTTGTAGCATGCTACAAACACAGTTCGGCGCCCTGAGCTGCGTCAGTCTGTCCCGACACGCTGACCTGTACAGTCTGCTCCTTGGACTGTTGCTTCATGTTTCCAGTTTGTTGAGTTTTGCTAACTGTGTTGCTGATTCAGCCTCATTGACCACAGTACAAATGTTCACTGTGGAGCTACTAGTGAAGCTTCTGGAGGTTTTTCCTCCGCAGGATGAAGGACACATAGTCGGCTTCATCGCTGCCACCTCGTCTCCTAACGACCAGAAACTTCTGGAGCATTTTGACCTCAGGGAGTTTGATGGATTCTACAAACACAGAAAACCAGAGCAGGTACTGTAAGCCCCACCCACTTCACACAGCCGCATCCAGCTGGACCAGAACCAGAACCATGTGATCCTGTGATGGTAGGAGGAAGAGGAACCGAGCCGCCACACTTCCAGGAAATCCAACTCCTTCTGCATTCAGCACTTCATATCCGACGAGGACCACCAGACCCGGTAAACATGAGAACCAGAACCACGCCACTTCCTGTTTCCTGCAGCTGGAAAAACATCTGATCAGGCTGGGACCTAACTGGTTCTGACTAGTTCTGACTGGGTCTAACTGGTTCTGACTGGGTCCAACTGGGTCTAACTGGTTCTGACTGGTTCTGCTGGTTTGTGGAGCAGCGGAGCAGAACCTCCTGACCCATCAGAACCTACTGCAGAAGTTCTGGTCCAACGCAGCTGCTGCATCATTTGGATTTTGACTCTCCTTCACCACCGTGCTGAAGGAGAAAACCCGTAACCTGTGACCTTTGACCTGTTTTCTGTCTGGCGAACATCAGGTGGTTTTGAGATGACCTTTGACCCTTCCAGGGTAGCTTCTTGTCATCTCCCCATCATGACTCCCTCTGTGACGTCATGTCGTGGTACCTTGTGGATTTCCCATCAAATGTAACTGTTTCTGGTTCTGGTTCTGTCCAGTCCCAGTGGACATTGTTGCTGAAGCAGCAGCAGTGATGTCAGCCGTCCAGCGACAGCCACCTGCTGGGAGGGCTACCTGGCTGCCGCAGCACGGCTCACCTGCCAGCTGTTGCAGCGCCACGGAGCCCCGGCGGGGAGCCCAGCGGAGCCCGGCGGAGCCCAGTGGAGCCCGGTGGAGCCCAGTGGAGCCCGGTGGAGCCCAGTGGAGCCCGGTGGAGCCC